>VKKT01006793.1:17866-29418 GCA_008038995.1 Haliotis laevigata | reverse complement strand
CCATATAGCTGGAATATTGCTGAGTGCAGCGTAAAACTAAACTCACTCACTCACTCACTTTCTGTCCTCAACAACTCACTGAACACATTAGTTTTGATAAATTAAAAGATCATTTCAGAAGTTTAAGATGTTATCAAGGACACAATTTTGCTATTGATAATCATTAATATTCCTTCCCAGTGGCGACAATTCCAATTTTTAGTCCTTACAGTCAGCCCTAACTGTCAGTCTCTGGGGCAGGGGTAGATTAGTATGACAGCAACACAAATAGTCATTCCTATGCATGATTTAATACAGATATTTTTAAAATGGTGCTGTCTTTCACTTAAAACATAATATAAGTAAAATCCTGTATGTGTCTTTTACTTTGTCTTCCTGCACTGAATGGAAATGTGTCTTCTCATTGGCTAATATACTCTTAAGCTCATGTCTGGTTTGAGAGAAAAATGGTAGGTATCTTAGCAAACTTTAATGTTGTTGTTTTATGTTGCAGTGATTCCTCCATTTATTATGAATCATCTAGATAAAAAAGAATTTCTAAGGGTGAGTAGATTTCATATTTCTTCAAGATATTTTTCATATTTGATTCAACCCTATAAAATAACTGCTTATGAAATATTTGAAAAAATGTCAATACCTTGGAACTGTTTTGTTATTCAAAACCCTAGAATGGATTTGTTTAAAACTTATGACACAGTAGGTTTTGTTCTTGTTTTTTGTAAACCAATCCAATGTTTTTATGTTTCCAGAGATTGCCATGGTTGAATGCACCCATACAAGTGACGCTTATAGGATTTTTGTAAGTATAAAGTCCAAATGCAAATTGTATATTATAATTACTCTGAACAAATGAAAGATTTGCATATATATAAAGCTAATTCAAACGGAAATATTTGTGTGGGGTTTTTTTCTTAAAAAATATGAGGTATTATAAAATATTGTCAGTTGAGAGGACAATTGTCAGAAATTTGAGAATTTGTACGTTTTGTCATTATAATGTCATTTAAGATTAATTTCATTTTATGTTTAATTGCACTATAATTTGAAACAGAAATATGTTCTATCATGCAATTAAAACAAAAGACATACGTCTGTATACGCTTAGCTCTGAAGAGTCAAAGACCTTAATTAAGTGTTCAAAACATGTCCAAGTTTTATCCATACTTTCCTCATTATTATGGTGGTATGTCTTTTATTTGTTCAGCTTTCTAACCACCACTACATTTTATATATTTATATTTGGGATTACACTTTCTCAGTAAAGTACAGGATACCTGTACTTTTGGGGATTGAGTTATAACCGGGATTTGAACCCACCCACACTCTCACCGTGAGTCACCTAATCAAACTTTACTGAGAATGTAAGCCCAAAGATTACAAGCTGCATTTGACCACTTTCCCAAAGGCATTGTGTTTTCACCCCCACATT
Organism: Haliotis laevigata; assembly: GCA_008038995.1. Classification (NCBI taxonomy): domain Eukaryota; kingdom Metazoa; phylum Mollusca; class Gastropoda; order Lepetellida; family Haliotidae; genus Haliotis; species Haliotis laevigata. The sequence goes on along the minus strand of VKKT01006793.1, from coordinate 27,989 downwards.
GCATTTATGTATAGTTTGTTGTGACAAGTACTTTGGTCTGTGGCCTTTGTACTGAATCCACTTCATCTGGACAGTAATTCTCTCTTCTTCTTCCAGCCTTGTATTTGCAACCCCTCTGTGTTGTGCCCTGTTTCCTCAGAAAAGGTGAGTTATTTTCACAGACCTTCGAACATGTTTTCTTACCACAAATTCATTTGTTAAATCCTAATATCACAGAGTACGCATATTAGGCCCTTTTCAGATGTCTGAGATCATTTTCATCATGAATTTTATTTGTCTGTTCTTGAAACATATTGATTTTCAAATTAGAGTAGCATTTCAAGGGAGGTAAATCTACCGGTAGTTCCAATATTTGAGTTATCTCCCTTGGTCCATGACCGCTGCCAACATACACTTTGAGGTTGTGATTTCAGGTTAAACTTGGAATGTCAAAGTTTTTCTCTGGTCCCTAGGGTTTCAAAACAATGTCATTCAGCTGTTTACTGTAGTCATGAAATTAATGTGAAAAGTCTGAAAAAATGTTTTTAACACATTTTAATTTAGTGTATTGTAGGTCCAAAACATACAAGTTTGGAAATGTATATATCCTATGGGCTGAACAGGGTTCCTATAGTTATACGTGTCCTATGGTGCAAATTCAATCCCTGTCGTAACATTCCCTTTGCAGGAACAAAATAACTGTAATCTTTTTTCTTATTTCTTATTTCTAGTTCCATGGCAGTGAGCAGCCTAGAGCCGGAAGTCCGTGACAAACTGTTGGCACTACCAAACCCACCATCTAGGGTCTACTTCAACAAGGGCTTGTAAACATGGCAACATGGTGATGTCACACCAGGTTACACACAACGTCAACACTTCACAGTTTTCTAAACACTACGTTCACCATCACACATAATACATATGTTCTCTCTCAACCGATTGATCAATCAATCAGTACTTGTTTCAGTGTCCTAATACAGAGCACTCTCTACCAATCGATCAATCAATCAGTCCTTGTTTCACTGTCCTAATACAGAGCATTGAAAAACAACTCCAAATTGTCCACGTGTATACATTAGTGATGGCAGAAAGCAGTGTATGGAAATTTGTGAAGTACAGACCATATGCTACACAGATCTGTATGCAGAACTTTCATTAACATGTTGGTACTGTTACATACTAATAAGTACAACTAACCTCAATCAAAGATGAGTTTGCCTGGTGCAGGGCTCCAGATAATTTTTTAACACCAAGAGTACGTACTCCTTCTTTTTTCAGTTTAGGAGTACTCGAAAACCTTAAGGCTACATTTAGAGTACTAAATGGAATTTAATGGCATATCAGTAATCTTGTGTTCCGTTTCATATCTGCACCACAACATTGCTAGTCTTGTGTAAACAGGTCAATAAACAATAAAACAATACTTTTTCAGATAATTACGGCTGTAAATGATTCCAAGACTGTACACCATTGCCGTGGTGCGTATCTGCTATGTTTTATAAATTATTTCCTACCGTATCGTGCAATTTTTTTATCCATACATACGCTGATACGGCCCTTATCTGGAGCCTCGATTGTGTATAGCAAAGCAAGGCATTTAGTACAGAGAAAATTGTAACAGTGTTTGTTTCAGAATGGTTATGAATATTATGATGGCTTCCAAGCTATAATTCATTGATTTCTAAACACTCAAAGGAAGTTAAAGAACATCTGAGCATAGATTTTCGAAGCTCTGTAAGCACTAAGATAGTCGTAAGTTAATGTTAATGTATGGCACTGGACCATCTTAACACTAGGAGAGCTTCGAAAATCTAGGTCCTGATTCTTTCTTTATGCACAATTCATCTGTGATGGCATGTCAGTTTAAAGAGAGACAGGAGAAAGATTTACTTGTTCTTTAACTTCACTTGAATGGTTTCAGAATCATCTCATATCAGTGAGAAAGAATTCCAGTGTTATTTGGAAGTGTTTTAACATGTTATAAGTCACAATGGTGAATTGGTGCATGTATTGTAAAATATTTTCTTGAAGCAAATATATCCATAGCTTGACATGGTGTCAAACATTACTTACAGTACTAAACGAATTTTGTGGAAACATTTTTGATAAATATATGGAAGTTGTTAGTTGATCACAGCGTAATGAATGGAAGGAAATGGTATTTGAAGGGAGTTTGATCTGACAATTATCACATTTATATTACATATTACAAATTGTATTGCATTGAAGATTTTAAATAAAAAGGTCACGTCACAGTGTTCACCAAAAATGCAAACAGCAATCTAGAGAATAAAGATCTTGAATCATGTTATATTAAAGCTAATGCCCCGATGATCCTCTATCTTATACTGCTGTTGTGTGAATAATTACTTGATGTCAATGGTGTGATCATGTTTAAATTCCTGTAGTTAACAAAAACCTGAAATATAGATTGAATCCCCATTGCACCAAACCATTAATATCAGTATAAATTTGCTGTGAATGACTTTGGTTTGGGTAAGGTCTGTGATTTGTGGTGTGTACTTGTTTTAAATTTTGAATTTTGATTTGTGGATTTGTATAAAGCATACCTGTTTCCATGGCAACCGTTGTTAATACACATCAGGGACAGTACTATATTCCATACAACTTTGCTGAGTTTTACTTCTGTCTTTACCCAGATGTATAATAGAGATGTTATTTTCCATAAGACTCCTCTTGTTTGCTGATATATATGTAAGAAGTACTATTTCATAATACTTGCAATTAGTTGATTACTTTTGATATGAGCTGAAGTTTGCATAAGATATGCTGTTTTCCATAACTTATCTTATTTGCTAAATGTGTGTCTCTTGTACTTTATTTCACTACACTTGGAAGTAGGTGATATGTCTGTAAGAGATACTATTTTCCATAACACTTAAGTAATATTTTTAATGTGTATGTTCCTTGTTAGGATCTCTGTATATTGTGGGAATGCCATTTTACTTTGTCAGCAGGTGAGGATTAACATCAACAAATTTTCTTCCAACTTGAGACTAACAAACCATGAAATACCCGGTACTGTTCACTGTGACATTAAATGCAATAAAGTTTTGATAGGGTTGGTTGGTTGGTTTGGATGTTGTTGTTGTTTACTGTCGCACTCAGCAATATTACTGCTGTATGGCGGCACTCTTTAAATAATCAAGTCTGGACTAGTCAATCCAGTGAACAACAGCATGAGCATCAACATGTTGATAGGGAAACTATTTTCAGTACAACTTTCATTTGCTGATTTTAGTTTGTTTTCAAGGTTGTATTGTTGTTCTGTGTGTTGGTTTCAATTGAATTGTTAAGATTGCTTTAATCCCTTTCTATATTTTTAAATGTAGAAAAGAGCTTACTTTCATAAGAAATAGTAATGAGAATTTCCGAATTCCATTTAAATTATTTTTCAAATTCTTTTCAAATTATGTATAATTAGAAACAGTTTTCTTGCCTTTATTTTTTACTCACATTTTCAGATCCACAGATCTCTTGCCAAGGAGAATGAATATAGTAGAGTCCTTTGTTGCTTTTGTATTGGGCATATGTTTTATGTTCTCTGTTCCAATATCTGATCATGAAAAAACAGCCAGTGTCTGCAATTAAAATGGTCAGAACATCTACATACCGGTATTTCTTTTGCTGAAGCAAATTCCAACTTTGTTGTTGTTTTGTGGATTTGTATCGCAAATTTGCAAATAAGGTTGTGATAAATAGGAAAATAACATTTTCACCAAGGTTGATTGGAGGATATTTTTAAACGTTACTGGCATGTTATTTAAATACAGTTAAACACTGTTGTGTCAAACTACTTTGATGTGACAAATTTACAGTTGTCTTGAAGAAAAAGGTTGCTCCCAGCATATTCCTGCTTTTGTCACTATTTCACAGTTTGGCCAGACCAATTCTATTTCTTATTTTACGGATCCGCCAGTCGTATTTTTTCAAGAATAAGAAAACAAATATAAATTAATTTTCCCCACTCCAAATTTAAAATTTTCATATTTCTATTGGCCAAAAATGTAAATGTGCAAGAAAATGTTTTTAGATTGTTTTTTGCCCAATATACGCTTCATAAATTGCCAAAAGTAAAATATTTTTAGTATTTAAAAGGAATATTACTCTGACTGGTGATTGTTATTTTGTTATTTTTTTCCTCCTGCCTTTAGGTTTTCTGATGGCAAAAATCCGTAAAACAAGAAATAAAATTGGTCTGACCTTGTCGAATCCCAAATAATTATAATTATTTATGTAGGCACTTTCAACTGGTACTCAGCAGTGTTTGACTGTACCAATATTTTCAATATTAACTGTTACATTCTTATATTTTAAGTTTCAGAGATTGTGTGATAAGGCTCTTAGTCTATCTAATCACTATGTGAATTTGTTGTTTTTGTTCACATGACTTTGTACTAATGGAATTGTCATCATTATCAAATTATGAAACTATTATGAAACAATTCCTGCAAGTAGATTTAGTGATAAATTCATCCATTGACAAAGTTGAAGCTGATATATTGTAAAATATGTTGATTTATTATTACATTATTATCTGTATATGACCAAATCTTCAGGTATGTCTTAATAATTCCATGATACCTATCAGGTCGTATTTTCATCTGACAATCACCAAATTTACAATATTTCATTGTGTAAGGTGTGTTGTATTAGTTGTCCAAAACATTAAGCAGTATTGCATGATTGTGACATGTTAACGACGTCCAACCAAGTGTACAGTGTACATTGAGGAATCTGATCATGATTATGATTCGAAATCTGTATATGCAGCTGATTTGATAATGTTCAAGTAAACTCTGTGCATAAGTGATCGTTCTTGCAAGGCAAATGTTGCAATATTGATTTGAAAAATTAGTGGCATAAATATGAATTCTGCTTGTGTCTCAACAAAAGGTCAGGCATGTAATTATATGAACATTATGAACAGATCACTCACCAAGTCAAGAAAGAGTGTCCATGTGATTGTGTAAGAGTTGTGTCCCTTATTTGAGCAAGAGTAATTAGAGTAGCCTCCCTTTTATAAAGGGCAGTAACTCTAAAGGAATTGACACAAAATACAATGTTTATTCTTTATGCAGGGTGTTTACCATCCCTTAACGTAATCAAGCTTTGCAAGGCTTCCATATACATATACTGTTGACAAATACAATTCGCTTGTATGTTAGGTTGATGGTGAGGTTGGAAAGGTGAAAATCTCTTATTTGATTTATTTCTGCCTCAGTGCTATCTAGAGTATGTCTAAGGTACAAATATCATAAAGTGTTCTTAGTTTGCAACTGATAAAGCTGAAACCAGGATGGAAGTTGACATTGTCATTCCAAAGACAATAAACCGTTTCTATGTAGCACACATTCCATGTACAAGACGACTCTCTACCCTAGTCATGTGACATGCTTAAATTGATATAAACCCGCAACAACATGAATCTCCGCTAACTGGTGCATTTATTTTTGTTTCATTCAACATAAGCCTCTAACAGACCCAGAGGTCGAGCAAGGATTTCGCAAACTGAGGACTTCAAATTTTCCATTTCTTTGCTTTAAAATGTAGAAAATATTCATATACAGGAATCCATGTTCAAACCCATCTTAATTTATCAGTTCCTTCAGAATCTCTTCCAAAGACATTATGGTCATATTATTGTCGGGGGCGGTGGGATATCCTAGTGGTTATAGTGTTTGCTCGTCACTCCGAATGCTCGGGTTCAATTTCCCACATGGGTACTATAAGTGAAGCCCATTTCTGGTGTCCCCCACCATGATATTGCTGGAACATTGCTAAAAGTGACATGAAACTAAACAAACTCACTCACCCATATTAACTTATATACAAAAAGCATCTTAACCAGAGAAGCATTATGATTGGTCTCAGTATATGTTGTTAATGTACTAGTATTTTGTTTTGAAATGGAACTGCCCAAAATTTCAAATGTCAAGGTCGAGTGATGTTACAACACCATTCAAAGTAGTATGGAACCCATCTAATACTCTCACAAGTAGTCACTGTAGGAGAAACTAATATGATTTCATCAACAGTGAAATTTGATTCTTTATATGAAGTTTTTGCTTTCATATAAAGCCAGACCAATTTTATTTCTTGTTTTACAAAAACATTTCCTCAAAAAGAAGACAGGAGGGGGGGGAAAAATCGCCAAAGTAATATTTTTTTGAAATACTAAATGTATTTTACTTTTGGCGATTTATGAAGTTTATATGGGGCCAAAAACAACCTAACAAGAAATTACCTTTTTGGCCAATAAGAACATTAGGATTTTATTTTTTGAGCTCAGATGTTGTTTTTTTCTTTTTCTTATTCTAAAAGAATTGTGACCCGTGAAAATGTATAACTAGAAATAAAATTGATCTGGCCTAAGGATACTTGCTGATTTTGTTTATAGACCAGGGTGCTGTTGTAGAAAGCAGTCTGAGTGCTAAGGTCATTGTAACACTCATACCTTACAACAGTTGCAGACCTAAGGTTATGTAATACAACAGCACCCTGTTTGTTCCTTGTATATAAAAGTGGTATTCCTGAAGATACACCCTAAAGCACTGAAAGATCATGTTCCAAATGTGCTTGTATGTACATCTCACTGTATGAAATGTGAATTAGAGCTACTAGAAAATCAGTTCCTTGGCCAAGAAATGTTCTAATAACAATAAATCATGTCTTTTGTTACCATGGAAACCTTGGAATACATATTTCCACTTATAAGTATGAAATGGGAATTAGTCTTTGTTGAGAGCCTCAAGAAAGAACATTTCTTGGCCAAAGAACTGATTAAGTACAATTATCCTTTCTTTTGTTACCATGGCAACCTTGGAATACATATTTCCACTTGCAATTACCCTTGTAGAAACGGCTATTGCAGACCACTAAGTATGTGATATAGTCATTCGTTGTGTAGATCAGCCAATCAGAAAGCAAGTCTTAGAACATCCATGCAGAAAGCAGAAAATGTTTTTTAATGTGTTGTTTTTAAGTTTGAATAACAAAATTTTATTGAAAAATTCAAAAAAGAATGAAGCACAACAGCTAAATGGATTGAGGTTTGTTATTATTTTATACTACTCAAAATAATTTAAAGAACAATAATAATGTTAAAGAATCAGTGGTTCTTAAACTTCTGTGTAGTATAAATATGCTGCACTCAGCATTTAATACACCAGTCATAGGACTGCTGCAAAATAATCAACCCAATCATCTAGTGATTGATAGCATGAGCATACCTTACATAATCCTTTATGATAGTAGGCAACCCTCAAACCACAACATTCTTTAACCTATTCAGTATACATGTTTCGAAGCTGACATTCACCAATCATGTGTTTGCAATAGGAGTTTCACAGAGCAAGGATGCAATTTTGTGGAGCATATTGACCTTGGTCGCCATGGCAACCTCCAGTATGCTGTGCATGCCGGAATAGTATCATGATTAATATTATACTCCAAAAGGTCAAGGTCATCCGATTCTTTCATGTTACTTCCGTTAATCAAGCTACCACCATGGTAATATGAAAGAATTAAGCGATCCTCAACTTGTTTTAGTAATATATTTAATTTAAAGAACCGCATTGGCCAGGAAAAGTCTAAGCAAATATGAGTCAAGTTGTCAGAAACATTTGTGAATGCTCAATTATAATCTTTATGTATATCTGATTGTTATGATGTTTTGGAAAACTGTTAACTTGTGTTGATGTCGACACAAAAAGAGTTTTAAGTAGATGAAGCAAGCGTGTGTAAATGTAGACGAGGACGGAGCACAACTGTGAAGTGTGCAGTTTACCAAAAGATTTGTATTGTTTTTCAGCTTGAAAGTGCTGTCCCTATAGATGGGAAATAAATAGATGCTGAGAGTATTCCCCGAGTTGTGGTCATTTCCTGAATCAGTCATCATCTTCACTGGTAACCTGGTTCACTGGCAGAGTTAAGTCCCTTTGGTGTGCCAGGAATCGGTGCGAGGAATCAGTTTACCCTAATTCTGTTTTGTCAGCACCATAACAATATTTCTAGGCATGCACCATATCGGGTTCTCTCCATCTGTTCAGCTGACCGGCCATAATATAACCGAAATATTCAGCCGTCACCAGCACAATCACTCACTCCCAGCAACAAATGCTGTCACTTCCTTGTACGAACAAGTCAGATCGGTCTCATGCTGTTTAGAACAATATTTCAGTTATTTCAGCATCTTCTTTATGTTGGACTGAGCCCCAATCCTTCAAACAAAACAAAGCCAAGTTGAATAAAGTTGATATTGTATTGTACACTTTATATATAAAACTACATTACTGAAAATGCATTGTAGAAATAATCTGAAAACACTAGTCTCCAGTTAGTATCGAATGGACGGAAGAACATTGAAGGAGATTACTCACCATTCCTATACAATGAAACCTTGTTAATCCATACAGTTCCATTTCAAAATATTTGTCCAGAATAACAAATATCCTCACCAACAAATCAATATGAAGTAAAATCCTTTGTATTCATATACATATTCCCATTAGAGCTGTCCAGAATGTAGGGTTTCCAGACTAACAAGGTTCCATTGTAGAAGCTAATCATAAGATAACATATATATAGCACTCTAACCACTTGATCTCCATCTTTCATTTATGAATATGATCTATATACAATTCCTAGGTACACTGAGAAATGTTGAATAAATTTTCTGGAAGGATAAAGTTTTGTCTTCGAAATTTACTCTTAACATCTCCGGTAATAAATACACATCTCAGGTTAGCAGTTGTCACTGTCCCTATATATGAAGTTGATCAAAGGTCTGAGTAATGATATACTATTGATCAGTCTACAGGTGAATCAGTCATAATTGAGCTATTTTCTAGTACATGATTATCATACCAACAGAAAACTGTTTCCGAAACAATAAATATCAATATCACAGTAACGCTGTCGGCGTAAACACCCTCAGTACTTCCCAGCCTGTATCAGAACGTGTCTCTGCACTCTCTGAAACACAAATATGGAACGGTTTAATGTACGTGATAAAATATTATAGACTGTGCTAGAGGGTCAGGACATTAGTTATAGCCTATTACCCAGCCTCATGTAAGAATGTCGAGTTTTGATTGGTTCACRTGACTGATAAAATACSATGTACACCCGTCACGATCCGCGAGCAGGGAGTACAAAAGTCATATTATCCCGCCACGCCTCGGTGACCACGCGAAGTGAGAAAAGCGTGCATCGCCAAGCCTTTAGTAGCGTGCGCTGCATTGAGGTCAATCGATCAGCTGTTGTCAACATGGCAGCAAGGACACGTTTTGCAACAACAACTGAGAATGAAATTGAAGCAAAACATTCGGCTAGATAAATGTGTTATCACATCGTGTCTCGGGAAATACAGGGTTTTATCAGTCCCTCGTAAGGTTGTATTCCCCTCGGGGCGAGGGGAATACAACCTTACGAGGGACTGATAAAACCCCTTATTTCCCGAGACACGATGTGATAACATATGATCCTACTGCTTTTATTGATTCTTGATTTCTTTTGTTGTATGGTCTGCTGACATTTATGTTCAAATAAATTCATATATCTATCTTTTTAATATTTTATTCTACTATTAGATAACATTTCAAAAGCATAAACTAGCAATAACCAAGTATATATTCTTAGTCTGGCCATCCCTATGGTTTAGGATTCTGAAAGCAATGATGAATATTCTCACTCAGCCAAAGGTCCAATAGGTCATTTGGTTCATGTGCAGGACAATTATGTCCCTATACTTATAACTTAAACAACAGGATGCACTTCGAAACACCATGGACCAGGATTTGGGAGCCTTGCATGCAAAGTTCAAAGTTCAAAGTGCCTTATGTGCAAGCGTACACTGTTTCCGCCTGTATGCTATGCATGCTGTGTTGAAAATGGGTAAAAGACTTGTGACAATGTTTATCTGGGATAATCGGCTAACAGGACTGATTTTCATCTCATCCTTTGCTCATGCAACATCACCATTACATCCTGGTAGAGTACTGTCACAAGTCCTCCATCTTTTAAAAGGAGGTCTAACTAGCATTCATCAACATAATTTCTTGTTTAACCCTACACTCAGCAAGATTCCAGCTATATAGTGGCAGTTTGTAAATAATCGAGT
>VKKT01006792.1:57480-69823 GCA_008038995.1 Haliotis laevigata | reverse complement strand
TTTAATCTTTAATCCTCGCAAAGACACGAGGGCCTGTGCTATGTCTATGATCACCAATCAAAACAATGATTATATCACCCATATATGAATGGTCATGTTCCAGGCAACGTTATTCATTTTGTCCAATCAGAAAACATAAAGGATACAGAGTCGACCAATGAAATTGTGATCTGCTACCTTCAATGGTGAAGTTGCAAGGAGTTAGTCTGTGTATCGCTCTTAAAAACAGTACATGACCTTCGAACAACATATCGATTGTGTTACGCACATTCAGTAACATGATTTATGTTTTAACTGAGAGAAATGACTTGGTGGACGCAATTCAAACTAAAAGTTGTGGTTGGACATTGGTACTGCGGAGAGTTTCTTACCTCATTAAACAAGTCTATAAGGCCGTCGTTCTTCAGCATCTGGTCCAACTCACGGACATGATCCTCAGCAGACTTGGCCACTGAGAATACAATAGAGATCGCTGCAGTTAAACTTGTACACAGATGCCACACCTGATACATACATTCACTTGTGACCGCCTCCATTTTTTAATGGGATGATTACTTGCACGCGTATAACATTATCGTCAATGAACTGTCGTAAAAGTAAATGCCTTGTGTCACTTGCAATTGTATTGAAGATATCCTCAAGTTTAATCCAACGAGTTACCACTAGGCACTGTACTGTGTCACGTAACTGGAGTTTATGTTAGTCTGTTAATCCATAACATTTCATGAAGAACGGCACCGGACAGTACTAACATTCATTTGCTTTTTAAGGGAATATCTTTTCCCATTTTATTCCGATTTTCGAATTTTCATTTTCCTTTGCATATGTGCAAGTACTAAAGTTTTGATGGCCTAAATTGATTGTTGAAGACTTATTAGAGCAGCTAAACAGCGGTTCATACTTTGACTTCTCAACAACTGAACCCAGATGGGCTATATTCCTAAACTACACACAACTTACGATCTTCTTGACTGCGGGTTGTAATGACAGGTAGACACGTGACTGCTTGGCGTCGTCTTCCCGTTTTCTTCTCATTCCTCCTGCGGTGACGAGACTTGGCGAGGCTGCTCGGCACACATTCTTCAGGCGTGTTGCGGGCGGACAGCGGAAGGGACACACTTCCAAACCCTGCAGTAATAACACAACAGTACATATGTGAGACTGGATCCTTGACGTGTAGATACTTCTTGTGGTGGTGTGTGTCTCTGTGCATAGAGCCCAGGGCCCCGTTCCTCAAAGCGATCGCAGTGCTACGACAGTCTTAAGTCAATGTTAAAGGATGGGAGTTACGATCATTTTAGCGCTACGATCGCTTTGAGGAACGTGGCCCAGGTCACAAATCAGTTGAAGTTAAGCAACGTTGGTAGCCCGTGTTTGGCTGCCTGACTCCCTTAGAGTTTCTAGGACTTCAGTCCTGCCCCACAACGAAGCTTTAGGCAAGTGAGTTTTTTCATGAGTTGCCTCTGATCACCAAGCAGTGAATGTGTACCCGTGGGATAAATCATATGACTGTTAACCTTGTAGCGCCTCACAGGCAGCTTGGGTTATCCGTGGTAATGAGCATGCACAAGTCCCTTTATACCGGGGCTTTATAAATAGCCATTACATTGTGAAAATGATATCCACGATATAAGTACTCGATTTTGTTTTTTGTATCTGTGTCATATATACTTCTCTTTTATCTTATATATAAAATGGCTTTTACAAACTCAATATTCTTCTCAAAATTAAGAAGCGTTTAGCATTGACACAAGCCTAACGAATATGTCTTTATCGGCAAATGGTAAGAGTATATACTTGTGTTAAGGTTAGTTTGTATCCAGGAAGAAGATGGTTGACTTACTTGCACAATCTGTGTTGATTTTATTCTTGTCGGTATAGTCGTTCTTCTCGTAGGTGGGTTTGGTGGCGTATAGGGACTTCAGCACTCGGCACGATCCGGTGAGGATAACGTAGATCCAGTCGGTGGTGTTGCTCTCCTTGCAGAGCAGGACGCCACGCCTGCCAGAATATTTCATCATAGTGAGAACACAACGCGTTTCAAACAATGTGCGTACCATCTGTTAAATGTACAACCCCTTACCCGCGAAAGATTATGTTTTTAGTTGTGGTTCCTAGAAATAGGGGGTGTTTAATAAAGCCTTGACATGTATCCCGAGTCGTTTTTCATATCTCGGACAGGGAGTATTGATATTTGTGCAAGGACTAGGGAGTATCGATATTGTGCATACCAGAATTCTGACATATACCATGTGTTGCCGTGCATGTGAGTGTGTTTGGGATGTGTGCAACAGGATCATCTTACCATTTCGCAGACACTTATATAGTCTTTGATAGTGGTTCCTAAGCATGTGCTCATGATTTATGGCCGCACAGTCAAATCTGCTTTCTGCACATATTTTATATGAATACAGAAAGGTGTTTGTAGCTGTTATTTAGACTTGACATTTTAAGTAAAATAAGGTTTATTCAAACATGCATGAAATAATTTCATGTGAAGAATATTAAATAATAAAAGCTTTTCCACATATAAAGTCTTTAATCAATTAAAATTTAAAACGCGAACAATACGAAACGTGAATATTAAAACGTTTTTATTGTATTTATACTTTTCGTCAGGAATGATGGGATACCACGACAAGACGGTTACATTGAGCATTAAAACATTGTGCGTGTGTTTCAGTATGAGTTAAAAATACGCTAATCGTGAAGTGGATATTTACCACCTGTGTATTGCGGGAAATGGAAATACATGACGCATTACAATTCTTTTTTGACTGTGACGGCTGTATGTCAAGAGAGCAAACTCTCACACATGTACGTCTATATATACGTCTTAAAGTCGCAGTCAAACCATGGCTGCAACTAAACTCATTGCCGTAAATACATGCACGGTATGTAGACCTTATAGGTCGAAACGTTGAATAAAATAAAAACAAACTGCTTCTGACTGACAAAAAGGCGATGCACGTAGGTTTCTTGGATCTAAAGAAAAAACGATTTATAGGGTAGGGGACACAACTCTATTGGGTTGATACTGTGGGCGATTTACGTGCGCTTCATAAATATATCTTAATCAATATAAGCGAAGGGTGAGACAGGTTTCACACTTGTACAATCAGAAGTTTTAATAATGAAATAATGAAATAATAATACTTATCATAAATATACTGATGTTAAACATGGAACGTACATATGATGAAAGATCGATGTTTATAAATGAAAAACTTCAAAACTGCGACCAAAACACTAAGATATTTAAACGAGGCATATAGAAATTGGTATTCAAGTATAAGACAAACTATTATGGTGGTCAACTTCTTCTTTATACTATACACAACGTTTCTGGGCTTTTCGTTGGCCCTTCGTCGGGCTATTCACTCGAGGAAGGGGCGAGGACAAGCCCAGAAACGTTGTGTATACAATAAAGAAGAAGTTGACATCCATAATAGTTTGTCTTATATTTAAACTAGCAAATCCTAACCTCCATCCACTACAACAATGTCAGGAGATGATGTACATTGGCCTGTGTGATGCTTGCTAACGAAGGCATACCTGAAATAGGTGTAGATGCAGGTCTTTGGGTCGTTATATGGAAGAACCTCCAAAGGCCATCCACGCAAGGTGTCGATGGAACGAAGAAAGGTGATATGTTCTGGTTCCTTGTTTTTCTCCACGTTCATGAAAATGTCGATGAAGTCCTGTCTCCCCACCGCAAGGAGTTCCACATCGTTTTTGCACGTTACTGTCGCACTGCGTCGGGATCCGTGCATCAGCGCCAACTCCTGTAGGGGTTCGACAAGGAAATGTCATACATGCTATACACTTTGTGCATGGAGTTCAGTGCATTTACTCACTTCAACTCACCATCTCAGCATTGTAATAACTGATTAATCTGTGATGAGTTTCTCAGCTTCGATATTCCTGGAAGGGGCGTGTGATGTAATTTGGTAATTTCCGTTTACTAGTTTACAACTAGAAAAACGCCACTAATGAGGTTTTAGTGAACCCAGGCACATCTGAAACGTCCGAATATATATATATATTTATAAACAAAAGGACGCTACCCATGCACCGACTCACTCACGCTCTGAATTTGCGTAAGGAGTGTCGCTGCATTGGGCACTGATACATATTCTCTCGCCTATGAAAGGCTCAGTATTTTAACAGTACTGGGAAGGTCCCTACATTTTGAACTAAGCAAGTAAAACCAGTGATCGATGTCCAAGAAACGATTGGCGAAAAGGCGATCGCCGATCGCAGCATATCATTGTTTACGGTATGAAATACGTTATTGGACAATAATGTGGTCTGGACAAATATGCCAAGGGAAACAAATAAGGGAACACCATTTCACAGCGGTGTTCCTTTATTCATTCTCAGATTTCCTCCTACAGCGCTATTCAAAGATGGTGATGAAAACTGGGAAATATTAAAGGAACTCTTGAATTTACCTGTGTTCCTTTATTTGTTTCTCTCAATATATGTAAAATTCAACCCTTTACTGACAATAGTTGATTTAATAAATACTTTCTACTTCAACGCAAACTATCATTCTTGGGAGATGGCCTTCTCCTCCATGTTTGGTGCCACAGACACCCAAATAGTCTGATATATTGCAGGGTGTTATTGCAAATCCTTAAGCACCAGCTTGGTTCCGTGGATATGTGGAGTGTCGCAACCACTGTAGTAATGTTTTTGTACTTCAGCCTATTTTTTCCAAAACACTGTACTAAAATAGGATTGTACGACTTTCTGTAATGGTTACTCTTCTTCGTTATTTTAAATAACTACAAACACACGTGTGGTTAATGTTTGATTTGTAAAAACATTGGCACTTTTTGAAAGCCTTTGTAACGTATAAAGCTGATGTGTGATTCGTACGCGTATGTGTGCGTATGTAAGAACGCGTTAAGAAGCGTTTCCGAATGGCGATCCTGAGTGTCTCTAATTATTTATAAGAAACTTCTGATTCGTCGCTATGGTTACCTTTGTTCTGAGACTATGCATGTAAAGCCCTACACCGATAGGTAATTGTTTGGTTCCATTATAGAATATGTTCCAGGTTGGAAATCGACAAACGCAGTCGGTATAAAGATTCTGACGGCTTTCGGATTTCGATAAATAGTGGTGCATGCTAGATTCAATGTATGTCCATGCAATGAAGTTAAGTGAAAAGGTTCTTTAATCAGCGTCCTGTGAATCTCCAAGCCTCAGGCTGGAAACAAGTGTTCCTTTAGGCAACGATCCATGTCATGGAGGTACAGTGACTCAAATGGATCATGATTTCAAACAAATCTGAGTCCTCTTATGGTTCAATAATGGATCACTGGCACCTGCACTGGCCTTGATTACGGCGTTGTTCAACCTAATATGTGACGTATATCTTACCCCAAAACTATTCCCCTTCTTTAGCATGGCGACTGTGTGACCATACTGTTCCCCCGTCTGTTTGTGTGTCTCCAGTACAGTCACAACCGCTGAAACAAGAAAATAAATAAATTTAAGATGCATCAAAACAAGAGAAAAACTTGTATTTACAGTTTCGTGTGTTGCTAAACTCACAATTTGCTATATTTCAGTTTTATAACGACCCGTTAGGATCCGGGGTAGAAGTGATCTTCAGCAACCCATGCTTGTCATAAGAGGCGACTAATTAACGGGATCGGGTGGTCAGGGTCGCTAACTATGTTGACACATGTCATCGGTTCCAAATTGCGTAGATCGATGGTCATGCTGTTGCTCACTGATCTGTCTGGTCCAGGCTCGATTATTTACAGACCGCCGCCATATAGCAGCAATATTGCTAAGTGCGGCGTAAAATTAATCTCACTCACTCATTCAGTTTTATGACGACGGTCTGTTAAAAACTGAGTGACAGATAATATGAGCGACGTCGATCTATTTCTCGACGGTGGCTACGAATGGCATACTCTTAACCTACATTTTAAGTATTAGGTCCGGATTTGTGATTATTTTCCATGTAGGGCTCTCTCGCAAGGTATGTATTTCATGTAGAGTAATCAATCGGAACACATACTGGGTAATTTGCTTATTTCGCATACGTGACGTTGGTTTTCCGAATGAGCTGAAATGTATCCGAAAGCATTGGAAAAAGGCAAGTAATTCGGTTCGTGTGGATACTTGTTGATACTTACCGATACCAGAGAGGATAAAGTAGAAATTCTCAGCAACGTGGCCTTGTCGAATGATAACTCTCTTTCGTTCGAAACTGAAATCAAGAGGCACTGGCATACAGATTCAAAAGACATGTGTACATTGTGTGTGCGTTGTGTTTGATGTCACATTAACCCGATCGCAAATGACAGCAGGCCCTGGCTGTCGCCATCACGATAAGTCCTCTTGACTGGAATCCCCACGTTGCCAATAAGTTGATCTTTTAGTTATCACGATGTAGCTAAAAATCCACTTATCAGTGGCATATGTTGCTTTCAATAAGGTACTTTACGTGATAAACGTGGTCACGAATAGCACAGAATGTGTTTAATAAAGATTATACAAGATTACCTGAGTTGAATAAAAAAATATTTATCGAGTTTCATTTGTTATGGCTTATTTTAATTTTGAGGCTGTTAGGCTCCAAGCAACCTTGCATTTTTGCGAGTGACAAAAGGAATGCTGTTTATCGCTATTTTCATAAACATCCAAGCTCCATCACGAATTCAAAAACAATCAAGGCTGCCTCAATCAATTCAATTGTTCATGGTTTTATTCATCTGGGTAGGGGGCGGTGTGGTAGCCTAGTGGTCAAAGCGTTCCGTCGTCACGCCAAACGCCGGGTTCGATGCCCCACATGGGTATAATATATGAAACCCATTGCTTGTGTCTCCCGCCGTGATATTCACACACTCACTCATGCGGGTACACTGACGCACACAAAGTGCACAACAGACCATCATTTCGCTATGATGGTATGACGATGATATGACGGTATGACGGAATACTCACTGTTCATACCACCCAACCTTGACCAGGGACCTCTGCATCTTGATGGGGAACTCTCCGAAAGCGTCCACGGCTTGTTTCAGAGATGCTAGAGCGAGATGCAGCTGCTCTTCCGTCCTGTCCACAGGGTCCATAGACAGGATAGCCTTGGCTTCGGTACTCAGCTGAGCCTGGAAAATCAGTAAAAGTAACTAAGTTTTGTTTCATACACTTGTCATCACAATTTATTACCATCCCAAAACATGTTTCGCTCGCGAGAGATCAAGAAATAAATCAAATAAATCAACACAGTCCTGTTGATGAAAAACAAAAATCATCGACAAGCTTCGGAACTTCCATATACCCGTTGGTGTATTTGATGTCTAAATTCTCTCTGATCACATTCTCTAGCATCCTTATGGTTTATTAAACTGCAGCATTGTAACCCAGATGAAGCACATGTTGTTTTCATCTTTGTAATATTTAATGGCGTCACCATGAACCGTCATCATGAACGTCACGTTAATCATCGACAAGGCTTTAAATACAAAACACTCCTTGCTCGTTAATATGAACAAAACTGTACAACACGCTACACAGTTGTCTTCCGTCAACGGTACATACCTCCCTGTTGGCTCGAAAGATGCTGGGGTCAAAGGTGAGTCCAAATCGTTCATACGCTCGTCTTGACGTACCGACGTCGTCATGGACCTGGGTCCACGACATGGCTTGACGTTCACTCCGCTGCGGTGTCTGACTGAGAGAAGAAGGTAGGTGTAGGTGTCAAAATGAGTATGCATGTGCATTGTATATATGGGCTGTAATCACGTACCATGTGTTTAGGGGAGACCAACATATCTACGATTGTTTCTGACTGAATGTCCCGTAAGCGAGTTTTTCACTCTGCTATGGTGTCTGCTAAGTGAGTCAGTCAGTCAGTTTAGTTTTACGCCACACTCAGCAATATTCCAGCTATATGGTGGCGGTATGGAAATAATGGAGTCTGGACTAGACACTCCAGTGATCAGCAGCAAGAGCATCGATCTGCGCAATTGGGATACGCTGACATGTGTCAATCAAGTCAGCCAGCCTGACCATCCGATCTCGTTAGTCGCCTCTTACGACAAGCATGGGTTACTGAAGATCAAGTCTAACCGGGATCTTCACGGACCTAAACCTATGACTTACGATACGAAAACAGGGCATACCTATTCATGCATCCGTACCGTCCAAAGTTTGTAAAAGTCTTTGAAACAATATTTTAAAGAACATATTTTGAAAAAAAGTACATAATAACTGGCTTGAATAACATCAAAAACAACATGAAAATCACAGTTAAGTATAAATAATGAACAAAGATCTGCAGTGTATGGGCTGTAGATAGGAGTCTTGTGTTTACTGAGTAGGGAAAGCTAACAGAGCTACAATGGTTTCTGAGAGAATTCTATTAATTGATTTTTCACTTTCGCATGTATATAATTATGTGAGACAACATAAGTAGTGATGACATCAGAAACGTTGAACCTTATTTAGACGCTTTTGCGACAGAACACAACGAACATTTCAAACATGGATCATAGGAGATCAATTTAGTGGATCAAGACGTGAGTAGACCAGATCGTGGTCATTGCTTCCACCGACACTGACAACAACTCTTCCGTGGCTAAGCTGATTATTATCAGCAGGGCATAGTCCAGTAGAACAATGAATGACGTTGAGATTTCGTCACGTGTTGGATCTTAGTCATCATGAGTTAAAATTACGGGACTGGGATCATCTTAGTGCCAGTTAAACTCTTTCACCCCACAATGTTGAAATCAGCTTGAAACACGCCATACTCACTGATGTTTATGTTACTCAAATTCTGCGACAAATATTATATAATGTACGTGCAATGTTCGAAATTAACGACGGTCCTTAGGCCCGAAGCCGACTAAAAACCACTCGGACCCACAGCTTTGTTTTCTGCAGATCCTTATGGCCGACAGCGTTTTCATCCCCAATAACTAAGAGTATTATTTCCATATTAAGATATAGGGCCTACACATTCTGATCAGGACCCACACTTTTTTTATGGTTCTTGGTCCTAAGGGCCTGCAGCTTTTAAAGGTTAAAGCGAACACTGTGATCAAGCCATACCTACATTCACATGAAGTCAGTGATACACGGACCTACATACAGTATGATACGGGTGTCACGAACTGAAAGGCGCCGTTTATTATTCGTCATAACCATAGCTCGTTTTATGCATTTCGATTAAAATGTGAAGCCAGTGGGTTGGACTACAAGTGTTGTTCGATCGTGTTCGATATAAGCGTAGTTTAATGTATATACCTGCTGGACACGGTAGCCTTCATCAACACAATAACTGTCCGGACAGCTCGTCGGAATTTGTATAGTGGCTGAAAACAATGAAAGTAAGATATAGGTATCCCATCTTGAAACATATAAGTATCTCGGAGTATCGAAGATTTTGTATATTTTAACAATGCCAGCAATGACAAATTGCATTAATAAATCTAAACCACCAGCTGTACACTATTGTTTTGAAAAGGAATAAGGAGAAATGAAGACATACGAACGAATCATCATCACCTTTACTTATACGTACATTAGAAAATGGAGCCTTAATGTTAAGATGTATAAACGTGCTATAAACTGAAAACAAAATGATATATTATATACTTACACAACACGTATTTTATTTTCAATGCAAATAGCAGCGGCATGAGTGAAATATATACAAATTTATCACTACATGTAATACACCTGGCTATCCGACTGGCCAATCACCATCATGAAAACAAATACAGACGTAGGGTTGACCTGCAATACATCACTATGATATCCGCACCATGCGCTCTTTGAGATAAAGATGAAAAAAATAATAGTGCATGTCTTTTAGGGGGGCAAAATCCCATTCTAATCTAATAATCTAACCAACGACCCATATTATTTATAATTCTCGAATTCTCGACCCCGAGCTTTCACCAAGCTTTGAACAATAGTGAGTGAGTGTTTGAGTTAAGTTTTACGCCGCACTCAGCAATATTCCATCTATATGACATAGTGGTGGTCCGATTAATTGAAATAATCGAAGATTGGTCGTAGTGACTAAACGACCAANGTCAGGAAGTAGGTGTCGGTTCTCTCTCTGTCCAGGCCCTTCCCTTTCGTGTATACCTGGCCACTGATGGTGTCTATGCTGAAGCTGGACGGATGCAACAGATGCCACATAGTACCAGTGGTGGTCCGATTAATTGAAATAATCGTAGATAGGTCGTAGTGACTAAACGACCAAGCAATCGATCATAATTTCTCATAATCGAACACAAACAATTCTGGAACACTTGTTTTCATTAACAATATTTTTCACATGGTTGGTTTTGTCTGTTTTATTTCGTAAGCACCACAAGCTCGTTTCAAGTCATGATTGAAATTATCTTAAAGATTCCTGGAAATTTATGTTCCTAACATACTAGTCATCCTTTAAAGATATGAAATTTTGCCAAAACACCCCAAAAGAAATACATGTTTTCTTTCCTTATTTTTAAGCGCATTAACAAATTTCATAAATGACGCTAACCAATTATTTTCGATGATAGATCGGTAGTAATGAACCAATCATCAATTATGAGATTTTAACCAATTCCCAACACTACATAGTACCATGATTTTCAGAAATATACTCATCCGATTTATCATTCGCAGGCTTCAAAATTGAAATAACAGTTTCTACCTGAACTACCCGACTTAGCCGAATTATCGCAAAGCTGATATCTGTATGTTTGCATTCCTTGGTCTGTGAGTATTCTCAATCTATTCTCCCGTTTTATTCCCAATACAATCACAACTGCAGAAGTGTCTTGTCTTGAAATATTTTACGTATGTGTCGGAATTTATTTGGATTGACATACACCACGAACATGGAAAAGAGATTGCAAACGCCCTGACTTGTAATATTTCAAAGTATTGGGTCACAAGTCAATTTGGACATTTATGGAAAATGGTCAATCGGATGCATCTCATGATGTCACATCAAAGCATGTTTGGCCCTATGTTGAAGTTGTTTTGTTTTCCCGACACAGCCTTTCAGTTTTGACGTCATTGCTTGTTTTGTACAACATATTTTGTGAAATATACGTTGTTATGATTATTATGTTAACGCCCATTCCACACAACCATATTTGTCATACGTTCTAACCCGTGTCCGAATATTATCATGACAACGTCAGACACTTCAACATAAACTCTGTTATAGTTCTAGAAAGATTAAATGATCAAATGAATTACAATTATCCTAAATACGTTTGAAAGTATTTTGAAAAGCTGGGTGAATTAAAATCTGTCGATGTTGTGTGTTCTGAAATAGAGTGGGTTGTCATTCTGTCTCAAGCAAAAGCCTAAATGATAGTAAACACTAGATGCTAAAAACTCACTATGTCTGGTCTCCTTGGAGGGTGAAGGTCACATTACCCCCTTGTCCCGTGTCCACATCGGTAGCCTGCAATTGATGATACAACGTACAGAACGAACAATTACTGTTAAACTATGAAGTCATGTTAAGGTATTTCATATCAACGTCTTCGGTCTTTCATACTTAACGAGATATTTTAATGTTTGTTATCTAATGTTTAGTCATGATACGTCCAGCCAAGGGACGCGGTCGAGGATAATAAAGTGAGTATTACATAAAGCAGTGATCGATGTAACGAGTATACACTCTTCTTTGCAGTGATCCCAATCAAACTGCAAGTGCAAGTGAATCTATTTACCTACATACAATGGTTGCATCATTCAACTTGATACAGACCCGTGAAGGTCCGGGTTAGAATTGGCCTTCAGTAACCCATGCTTGTCGCAAGAGGTGACCAACGGGATCGGGTGGTCAGGCTCGGTGACTTGGTTGACACATGTCATCGGTTCCCAATTACGCAGATCGATGTTCAAGCTGTTGATCAGTGGATTGTCTGGTCCAGACTCGTTTATTTACAGACCGTCGCCATATAGCTTGAATATCGCTGAGTGCGGCGTAAAACTAAATTCACTCACTCACTTGATATATGCATATATATCACTGTTATTATACCGACTCACATTATACAGGAAACATCACTCATCGTGTCACTATATGGCTGAAATTTTGCCGAGGTGGCGTTAATTTTTCACTCACTCATTCATCGTGTCCTCCGTTAGTTTCTCATAGTAATAACTGATACTGAAATGGACGCATAATTTTGATTCTGCTCAGTCATGAACTCCAATCAAACTTCAACTTACAGGTAAGTCTCGTTTAATTTCCGAAATACGGGTCATCGTCCAAGATGACGAGAATTAGAAGTCTACTGTTCGGTTCACTCACGTTCACTTTGTATACGGGAGTGTTGTTTGCTGCGTG
>VKKT01006791.1:1629-17450 GCA_008038995.1 Haliotis laevigata | reverse complement strand
AGACATAATCATGAAGAGTATTTGCCATTGCTGGGGATATTGATGACTTTGTCTTCTTGTTTTATCTGTAAGATCTTCATCAAGAAGTTGTTTTTTCATGGATTAATGGTGTAAAATGGACATGGATTTCTGTTTGAACTCAAGCTTGTTTGATAGTTTAATAATAGGTAATGAAGATACAACTTTGCCCCTTTTGAATGCTGAACTTGTTATTTTTTTCAAATAAAGACCTATGGATCCAGTCACCCTTTTATTGTTGAGGGGAGCTGTTAAGCTTTAATAATTTCACATCATCAACGCTCACTGAGTATGTGAGGTAACCTGACCAATCCTCAGTCTCTGCCATCTATTTATTAAAACAAATCATGTTTGTTGCAGGGACAAGGCGCTGAAGTATATGTCCAATCTGTGTGTACAGCATCAGTGGTTTTCCATCGCCGTATGTTCGGTCAGATTTGGTGCATTTTCTACAGTTGTACATCTGATCCTGTTCTTTTGTATGCTGGCTGTCCTTCTTGCTGCCAACCTCGTAGCATTCCTAATGGCGCAGGATACAAGCACTGTGTTCAGCCTGACTGATAATGAAATTATTGGATGTGTCCTTGTTACTATTGTTGCTGTCTCATTATCATGGACTCTAGAGATTCTACTGAGAAATGTGACCCCCTCCTCGAAGTTAAGGAAGCCTCTCACTTTTAATGGTTTACAAGAGTTGAAAAAGGAAAACATAGCATTGGAAACGTCTTATAAAGTAGATGACTCTGCACTAGATGACACAATCATTGAAAATATCCCTGCCAAAGATGTTGATGATGATAGAATGAGACATACAAGACACCAGAATTTGCAACTTATGTTGGGAGAGTCTGTTCCTGGTCCAGATAATTTTAGGATTGCAGCTGACCAGAACACAGGTCATTCAGATGCACACATATCTGCTGTACAGCTTGCTGCTGACGTCTCTGAAGATGATAAATTCTTCTTAAGTTCCAGTTCGGACAAGACAGAGTTTTGCATCAACATGGAAACGTTCTCTGATGACACCTCCAGAAGTATATCTTTTCCAGAAAGAAGGTATGGAAGTGGAGATGGGTGGCAAGATAGTGAGATACTTATGCAAAATGAAATTATCCAACAAGCTAAAACTAGACATGAATTCCCATCAGATAAGTCACTTCAGTCTAGTCAGTTAATATGTGTATCACAACCTCTGAACATTCCATCTAGCTATCCACAAGAGACCAAAAAGACTGAACATGTGGACATTCCCTGTGGTTGTTTACTGGAATGTAGTGGTATTACTGATGTGGAGAAGGCGGAGTTTGCCCAAAACCTCTTCCAAGTACTGATAAGTGAATCTCAGTTCTCAAATCCTTTTTATCTGGCAGAGCATTATGCTGGGATTCTGCTGTCTTCTACAGGCCTGCTTTTTAATCAACCAACCCTTGACATCAAGTTAATTAAACAATGCCTTCATCAACTTCAGCACTCTCTGAATCACAGCGTCTTACTGCTTGTGAATAATTTTCCGGACAACTTTCAAGAACATGTTGAGAAATTATCGCCAACTATCACAAGCTTAGCTGCCACTCAGACTGATACAGAGAGTTCAGATATGATGGAATATATCTCAATGTTTGATCGTCTGAAGCACAACATTCCCTATTTGGGACAGACTCTTGACAGTCGTGCTTCTGTTACTGTGTGGGTCGACAGCTGTATGTCTCTACAACAAATACAGAGAAATGCAGGCTACAGTACCACATCGCTCAAGGATGGTGAAGATACAGAAAGAAAAACTGATTCTAAAGAAACAGAAGACAGAAGTATATTCAAGACAGTTCAGGTGGAGTTACCACTGATATCAACCAGAAAAGATAGTTGTTTGATATCTACAGATGTGTCAAGCCAAAATATACATCTTTCAGGAGCTGGTAAACTTGTGACCACATGGTACTCCAAACCAGGAAGTTATGGTAAGAGATTACTTGATGCAAGTAGAATAGTTGGCAGCAACAAGATGTTACTGACCCACTCCCTACTTAAAGGATTATCACTTGTGATGATTCGGAACTCTTTCTGTTATGTACTGGAAATGTCTCAGATTGAAATGTGCTGTGGTCAGCTTGATGTTCTAGAACTCAGGAAACACCTGAAAAGAAGACTCAGTGAGATGATCTATTCCTTCGTGTGGAATGTCATATCTCTCTCAGGGGAAACTGGCATGGTAGCACCAATTGATGAGTACACCTTGACAATGGAGATTGTTGCTGCTGTCATCACCTATTGTGTATTGAGTGAGGCTGTGAAAGTTTTGAAAATCCAGGAGCATATGAAACAAGTACAACATCAGGCTCACATCATTACACGTAGGGTCCTTGAAGTGTCAATAACAGAACTTCATTTTGAACTTGAGCTAGACAGAACTGTAAAAGACCTGTGTGAATCTATAATGAAGACTGCCTCAGATGAATTGTGGGCTGATTTTCAAGATCATCTGTATGTATTTTCAGAGAACGTATTGAAACAGACAATGCTAGATCTCATAACCAAAATGAATGATGATTGTCTAGAGAAAACACATGATCTTGAGCCCAACTGTGAGCTTCAAATGCTTCAAGAAGCATCATCAGGATGGGTCAGTGATCTTGATGAACTACCCTTGCATCCAGATGTTCTTCTAGCGCAAGGTCTCATCTTCAAATTTGAAAATGAACACCTGAGTCTGTGTGACTTTTTTCAGTCTTTGTCAGAATACAATGAAGCAGAATGGGAAGTCCGCAAACTGTGTACAACACTGGCAAATACCTCAGTGATAGATATCCTGAATATGGTTCAGAAAGAGACACTTATGTACCGTGAACAACACAAGACGGCAACAGTAGCAGCTGTGAGAGATAACCTTGACCTACACCTGCTACAGAGTGTGCACTGCTATGTAGAGAAGATACAACTGTCTTCACAACTTGTTTTGCAGGAAATCTTTCAGCAACTTCTGGCCAGATATGTTGTCGAAAAGGCGATTATGAAAGCAAAGTTGAGATACAACAGAGAATGCAAGGTAGGAGTAATGGAGGTAACCTTTCACAAATGTGACAAGTACCTCACTTAGAAGGTTTTATGTACACTGTATATACGAAAACAGTTTGGCAGTATAAGCTCAGAGGCAGTGTATTTTGTCTATTTGTTTTTAATGCTGCACTCAGCAATGATCCTGCAATATGGCGACAGTCTGTACATAACTGAGTCTGTATGTGATAATGTGTATGTGATAATATTCCTTTGTTTTAGGGACAGTATGAACAGGTTAGCCAGCTCAACCAAGGAAATCAATCTGTGCTTAAATCATCAGAAATAGTGGAACTTGCTCAAGGTAAACATGTGAATCAGGGTTAAATCTTAACTTTTTAAAGCACAAGCGAAAGACTGCTTGTGACTTTTTAATCAATAAGCAAAATCATAAAAATAATTCCAAAATCAATAATTTTTCACAACCTTAACTAAACGTGTTAAATGATGACACAAGTCAACTGTCAAGTCAAAACTTTAAACTTTAAACTATTACTATCAACATTTTACATGTCTGTCTGAACATGTAACACCTACACTCCTATCGCTTTACTAGATTTCTCGGTGACCGCCGTCAGTTTTTTTTTGTCAGGACTTATCCCCAATTCCTCACCACTTTCCCCTTCAGTCTTCCATTTTAAGTAGTTTCTTATCATATTATTTGTAATAATTTTCGATCATAGATGCCAAATCTGACAATTGAACAGGGTTGCTAAGGTTCGCCATCATTGATACTGAAAATCCAGATGTTATACTAAGCATGTGTTTTGCTATAAGCTCTGTGGATTTTATATTCAAAATCCATCGTTAATTGTCATCAATAAATATAAGGAACTAACTCCAAACTGATTATGACAATGTTTTTATGAGACCATTTTCATAATTTTTCTGATTTAAATAAAAAAACAAAACACGGAACACTAAAAAAGTAGGGATTTATTGGAGGAATTTAGTGTATTAGCGTCCATTATTTTCGACCCTTGTGAATGCATAACTATAAATATTATTGATGACAACTTCAGTGTCTTAGAACTAAACACATTTTTTAATACCTTACCCAGTGACGTCAAACATCTTAAGGGGTCTCGATGGGCGTGCCAGAAACCGATGATGGTGGGGTTCATTTGATGGATTTGCCCTGACTGTGTTGGTCCATCAGTAGCATGCCTGTACTTGTGGGTATCGCCAAAGGGGTAGACCAGTGTTTTCACTTGCAGTTTTTTACAGCTGGACATTGTGACCGGCTAGCATTTTAAATACAGGTCATTTGTAAATTTTACTAGTCAAGTGATCATGCTTTTCATTGTGCGCAAGACCTTGCCCCCTAACAACCAATCAGAAAAGTAGAGGGTATTGAAATGCGTCAGTGCTGCTATTTTTTTAGCCTGGAATTTTCCCAAACTGCTGTTGTTTATTTAACATGTCAATGTCATTGTGAAAACATAATCTTTTTCGAGGAGAAATAAAATTGACAGAGGTATTAGAAAATTGATTTTAAAATTTGCCGGTCACAATGACCGACAGCCTTTAGATTACCGGACATTCTAACTTTGTATCAGTCAAAATCCAGCATATACCAAATAACAGAAACACTTTAGACGTGCAAGTTCTGAATAGCTTTGGCTCAGTCTCTATTTGGAAGAAACTGTCCCTGATTAATTTTTTGATAATATTCCTCAAGTGTTAAAGGATTGTGACATTAATGCTTTTTTAATACCTTGTTCCACAGATCTGAAACCAATCAAGCAATACCTCCAGTATGTGAAGATGGAAAGTAAGCAAAGAAATGAAAAGGAACTCAGAGACCATCTCAAGAAAACTGCCAGAAAACACAAGGAATATATTTCAATCAATCTACAAAACAAAGTGGACTCCTTCTATGTGACAGATGCTCTGCCCAGAGAATACACAGAGGAAGAACTATATGTTGTTGAATGGTTTTTTAGTGGTGATCTACACAATGTGCTGCCATTTTCGGTCAAGCCAGTCCTGATTGTTCTGATGATTCTCCTTACACTGGGTGCCATGACTTACTTCATCATGACTGGAGCACAACTGACAACTATCCAGGCCCAAGAGTGGAGCTGCATGTTTCTCATCAGTTACGCTCTCTTTGGATTTGTTTTTGAACCCCTGAAAGTTCTTTTAGTAATGGCGTGCATGAAAGATACATAAATTATGGGTCCTGAATGTTTGCATGGTACTCTATGCATAATGATCATGGACTTATAAATAAAAGCATAATATTTCAATCTGTAGGCAGTTATTGAGTGACAGATGTTTTTGGTTGTTAACATTATTGCTCAGTGCAACATTGAGTAAGCAATCAGTTCTTTCAATAAGTGTTAGTCTTGGTTATTCAGGGTTGTCACAGCCTGAAAACCCTGAAATTTGAATGTTTTGCTCTTAAATTGTTTAAA
Organism: Haliotis laevigata; assembly: GCA_008038995.1. Lineage (NCBI taxonomy): Eukaryota > Metazoa > Mollusca > Gastropoda > Lepetellida > Haliotidae > Haliotis > Haliotis laevigata. The sequence goes on along the minus strand of VKKT01006791.1, from coordinate 11,961 downwards.
GCCATGAAAAGGTCTTACCGGTAATTACCAGTGATGTGCCATGAAAAGATCCTAAATATTTACTCTTCAAAATAAATTAGGGGAACTTCATTTTGAATTTACGATTGAAAAATTGGGAGGTATATCGGAGTCAATCAGTGTTGATATGATAATAATGAATATTTTGAGAGTGCATCACCACTTGCGCTTCATTACGACCATAGTTGTTTGTCCAGTAATCACTCTTGAAAGATGATTGGTGTATGACGTAAAATTGCATGCATACGATTTTCGTTTTCCAATGAAAAACTCAGCTAGAAACAAACTCTAACGACTGTGTGATGCAAAATGATTGTCAAAATGAATGGTCTGCAGTGATTTATCGACCTTCTTCAAAAACGTCAAAAACAAGAATGACACCCAATGCGTTGTGGGGTGATAAAGAGAAATGGTGGTGCGTTCATAAGATGTCTGTCTTTGAAAAGTTTGTTAACGGTTATACTTCCTATCCAGATTGAAAGTTCAGGTTCCCCTATATAAAAAAATTGTCAAAAGGTTAGGATTTTATAGGAAACTATTAAATAAAAACTACCTTGCAATGCCAACATGTGTATTAATCTCCATTGTGGTGTAAAACATTACCAGCACAGAGATGTAGCTAAGAGTTACTTCCCTTTGATGATAGGTCTGCACAGTCAACGAAACCCTTGTTTATCTGACTACTTACCGGTACATCTTATGTGTTTCTTTAAGGCCTTAAGATTGTTGATTAGGCCTTGAAAACGCAATAAAAAGGTCTAAAATTTCATGGCTGACAATCTGTACAAACCCTGTGGTCAGAACAAATTCTTTTTGTTTGGAAGAGAAGCACTCATAAAATATCAATTACTGCGCCAAGTTTACAAATTGTTTGTGATGCTTCTACTTGTGTCAAAGCTGTAATGTTCTGTCAGTGTCATAAATTTGAACTTTTTCCCTATACCAGACAATACCTAACAGGGTTTGTTTCGGTTCTGAGAAGTAAGAACATGCAGCTGGAATTACAAGAAAACTGAAGAAGCCATAAAGTATACTGCTAGTACTGGAAGGCTAAAAATTGCAAAAAGTGCAATTGAATGAAATAGGTTTTTAAGAACTTACACATTACTTCCATTACACTTCCCCAGAATGAACAAAAATGAACACAAAATTTACACACGTTTAGTGTACAGAATATTCCCAGTAGTTGCAAAGTCAGAACCTAATGTCACTACCATTTGCAATACATCTTGGCTGTTCATTCATGCCTTTTGTTTGAAATATTCCTGCTGACAATAAGATAAGATAAGATGAAACATATTATTATCTTGGAGGAAATTCTTTTTTATGATAGCTGCATTTACACTAAAAGTAATGGAAACCACATGTGCATTCTGGCCAGACTGAAGAAGTTCAACGGACTGATGTTGTTCAGTTGTGCTGGTTGTTTTCACCAACAAGCTGGGGGCCACAATTGATTTATCAATGTCTTTTATACCTAATGCCGCCTTATGCGTCTCCAGCAAGTGGACGTTCATGTATCGTGTCACTTTTTTCGTGGTTATGATCTTATGTTATAGTTAGAACAAATTATCTGTCCATTAATATTAACACAGCACTGTTTCAGATTGGTTCTGAATTCTATTTCAAGAACAGTGACTAATTTGTAATAAAAATTTCCTGATGTTTTTATGTCCAGATTTGGTACTGATATATAAAAGAATGTCCTATGAAAATTGGATAAAATGATGAAAATGACAGACTGTCATTGGTGTCAAGAATACTGCTGCTTAACTATGTATGAAATATATGTGAAAAATTGTTTTCGTTACCACGACAGTTTTGATTTGCATCTGAATCATTTTGGCTGAAACATGATTCTTGACATTTTCAGTAGATTTTACTTAAATAGACTATAATCATCCATAGCTAAGGTTGAAAGATTAAATTTGGAGGCTTCAGACCAGTGGCTAAAGCTGCACTGGGGATATGTTCTGCCTGAGGATTCCCACAGGATATGAAGCAGCCCAAGCTATATGAGTTTGTTGGAAAATTGTATCTATGTATGCGTCCTGGTTGAATGGTTCAAGACCACAGGTTTTGGGGGGGTTAAAAAAGGAAATTACATCAGAGTTTTGTTCTCCATATATCCAAGGGTTGATTCCATAAAGTGGCAGTGTACTGATTAGGTCAAGTGTTTGGTTTCTATTTGATCATGTATTTGAATTGATCAGGTGTCTTTCCAACATAGGAGGTTGTTTATGATTTCTAGAGCTGTAAAGCACCAATTGCTTTGGAAAATTTGTATACTTCAGTTTCACTATAAGCTGTAAGATTGCAGGAGGGTGGCCCACTTGTCTAAGTCACAGAAAGTCAGTTTACAGTTCTGTCCCTTGACATGCCAGGTCATGGATTCGAATCCCATTTGCCAAGAACATGTTTCTTGGCTTGTCAGCAGCACCATGTCTATGGATTCCACCAAAGTGGTAAACTTATAAGGCCAGCATCACCTGAAGCTTTCCTCTGACATCGAGCTTACACACTATTATGTATATAACTGGTGTACTGGTCATAGCAGTATTATATAGCCAACTAACATTAAGATTGAATTCATAATTTCAACATGATCTAAACAAGGTTCCAGTCAGTTCAGAGTTTTCTGTTTCTGTTATTATTTCACAATCTCTTGAACTTCTGTTCAAGTTGGAATGTGAGAGTTTGTTGTACAAGTGTTCTAATCTGGTGATAGACTTTTTTGCTGTGCAGATATATGCTGTTGATTAAATATCTCAGTGTTTTATCTGGATAAGATCACTGTTAATGTAATTGACTATTACAATACAATAAACAACAACCCAAGAGAAGCCAATGAATGTGAAAACAGTGTTGTTTATGTAACTTGATAATTGGCGTTATTTGTTAGTAATTTAGCACAATTCGTCGTCCAGGCCCCCGGTTATGATTTTCTGGTGTATGTTAACTTGAAGTGCCTGGCAAGGAAAAGTATAGACTTGATCTCATAAAACAAATCCCCAACACTATCAAAACTTTGCAAAGTGAAGGGAAAAAAACACCTCCACTATCATCCCATATTCAATACATTACCATTGAAAGCCATTTCCTTTTTGTTTCATTATTAACCCATATGAAACATGGATGGAATCTTTTTTGTCCAGCAGTCTACATTGTCATTGAAATTGGACAAGAATTTGGAAAAGAGTTAACCTCTCACTAATTTACACAAGCTATTTCATCCCAGGTATATTATGACTGACTGACTGACTGTGTTTGGTTTTATGCCGCTTTTAGCAATATTCCAGCAACATCACGGTGGGGGACACCAAAAATGGGCTTCACACGTTGTACCCATGTGGGGATTCGAACCCGGGTCTTCGGCGTGACGAGCCAATGCTTTAACCATTAGGCTACCCCCCGCCCCAGGTATATTATGAAGATACATCTGTTCATAGTTAGTAAGTATCTTAATTTTCTATGCAGATAATATGTCTTTTTTTCCGCTGTACTTTGGAGTTGCTGCATTGAATGATATTTTTAACAATATAATTCAGTCAGAAATAAAACATATATATATGCAAAATGAATTTATTCATCATTCAATTACTTACCAATATTTACAAAGACAATGTGTTCTGTTCAAAAGGGTCACACAAAATAAATAAGATTTGGGGCAAAATATTAACACCAGACTTTCAGATTTAATGAAGATAATAAAATCAACAACATTTTGCGCAGAAATAAAGAGCAGAATATTACACAGAAGTGGAATCAAGTGTGAATATGTTGATGAGGTGATGTTACAGCTCGTACGCAAGTCGAGTCCTTAAGACAAACAGAACATTCAGAAAAGATGGGGAAAATATAGAAACATTTACATTTCACCTCGTCTATACCTCAGTTAGAGAGCTACAGTGTAATCTACATTTTACAGTGTTCTCATATAAACCGTTCCATGTTCTATGCAAATCAGACTTCTGATAACTTGATTACACATGTACAATACTTTCTACCTCAAGTTTAGTGCCCCACATTCTGTAATCATTAACTGAAATATCCCCTGAACCTACTAACATTACAATGTGCCTTTATGTTCAAAATGACCCTATTTCTGAATGACCTTGTTCTTAACAAGAGAGAAGTACCAGGTCAAATACTATATATTTCTTTTCTTGCAAATGGTATTGATTTATACATTTCCATATGTCAGTTCTGAGCATTTAATGTAAAAGGATGATTTATGATGTGGCTGAAATCCTGCATTTCTGACTTAACATTTCAGCACGCTCACTACTAAAATGAGAAATATCTTGTTGAATGACTTTGTTTCAAATGGAGCTTCATTTTGAGTGATAATTTGAATTATATCCTTAATTTCAACAAAAAACACTGACTGCACAGTCGAAACATATACAAAAAATAGTGAAAGTATATATTTCAGCTTTGCTAACCTATTGTTTTAATTAATTAAGAGCTACCGGTACCTGGAAATCATTTGAATGATAATTTCAATGGATGTGTTAACAAACAAATCAACAATGATTATTCAACATATATGATCAACATGTGAAAACAAGAACATGAAAGCACTGTTGCTATTTACAATGAACACATACTACAATACAATGACATCTCAATGATAAATATCTTCCCATCAACCAATCAAAAAAATAATTCAGAGTTCCAGTTTTTAAGATCAATTTTAAGGTTTTATTTTTATTGTTAGAATGCTCAGCAAATGTTCTTCTGACATAATTGTCCTAAAAATGCACTTTAAAAATGAACAAGATATCAAGTTAAGCACACTTTTTACACATTTTGCTAATCTTCACTGCAGATTCATTTGTAAAAATATGAAATGAATGAGCTCATTCCTCTCCAGACCCCTGGATTATCTGGAATATTAAGTCTCCAATCAAAGAAAATCAATGCAATGGACTCAATGGTCGGACAGCTTTGTGTTGTATCACATTAGTGATCAAAATAGCTATCCAATCAAAGTGTCCTGTTTCATAAGGCTTCATTAACACATGCTTATGGTGTAGCGATGTCATACAATGGACTCTGCTTTTAGAGAGATTTCTTGTGATTACTGAATATATTTTGTTGCCAATTTTTAATGTTCATCTATGGCAAACTCAATTTTAGAAAAGATATACGATGCAGTGGATAATCAAAGATAATCCCCAACCAAAAGTCGGTTCTTACCTGTGCTTATTTGAATTGATGGCTTTACTTTCTCTCATGCTCAATGATCATACTCGGGTGGGAGACAGATAGGAGTACCATGAACATAGGGGAAATAAGTTGCTTATCAAGGAGGTAGATCTGAAGTGTGATGGTTTGATGTATTTTATGAATACCTTGATAACTGATAATGAGGACAAAGCACAAGCTGATGCTTAAATCATGAATGGATCTGTGATATGGTGATCATTTTGCAATACACAGTACGCAGCAGCAGTAAGTAAGACGCGATGGTCTGGTCTGTGTTTTACCCTTTGTAAGATTCATGCCATCTAATGTACTCCCCTGAACCTTACATACATCACCTAGTTAGGGCTAACAGTTACATCTCCAGCCCAGTTGGCCTCACCCATCCTGGAACAACACTTCCGCACTTCTTGAGTATCCAAAAGCATCAGCACTTCCAACAAGAAAATGGTAAATTATTCAAGCAGCACTGGCAAAAAGCTGTGTCCATGTACACATGCCTGACAGAGCAGAACATCTGTGACCAACTCCAGTAGTTCATGTTATATGTGTGCCATAAAGCAGGTGAATTACCTGCCAACACTTGTCCAGCACCTTTGCATAAACCAACAGTGACCATAACATGCAAATGAACATTCAGAATGTTCTTCTGAATTACCAGATGCACTTGTCACTGATGACCCACATGTATGCTCACAAAATAGTCCAAAGTTGGACACAATTCAATGTCAATGTTGATTTTCTTGAAGGTTCAGTACTGCTGGTACAGAAATGAGTATCAGCATTGCAAAATGCCATATCCGATCAGCTGAAGCTCATTATTTTAAGGGGAGGCATACGGCACTGCTGCACCAGGTTTTGTGGCTTTGACTCAAGGTCTATCTATTGGTACGACCCAGACAGGGTGTAACAGAAAATGAGTCTTTGGAATGGGCCTGTATTGACAATCAGAGGTATCCAAACCAACAAATGTGATCTTGTCTCATTTGAAAAAAACGAATGAATTGAGATAAGGCCAAACTTTATTGATGAACAACTTCTTTATTCGGATGATGTGACGCTTCAATACAGATTCTTATATCGTTGTCAAGCAAATAATCTAATTATCTGTATTGAAATGTCGCATCATCCAAATAGAGAAGTTGTTTATCCATAACGTTTGTCCTTATCTGGTTCACCAACTTCTAAACATGCCACTCAAAGAAGGAATGAATGACATTTTTTATATCATTGAATATCCTGTCCCTTTTGACACAAACTTGATTAACAAAAGTCAGGAAAAGCATGGCAAATATGTCAAACCATGCTTTTGAAATGTCATGCCTGAATCATAAGATCAAGTTGTCCCACTGCATTGAGGCAGAGGTTTGGAACCTCACAATCTTTTGACTGACTTTATGGAGAGTGCTGGATTTGGTGCCTGGATAAGGAACGCAGCCCTTCTGACACTCTGGGTAATGCAGAAGGCTGCAGTGTTGTGGAGTCTACACATTCTCCGAAAAGAATTTGGTTTATTCTACTAGGCAGAAGTCACATTCACTGTCAGAACTGCAGGTAAAAGGGGCAATGGCCTTGAGCTGATGATGAACCTAACTATCCTGGCTGTACCAGGATTACGTGAACCCTCTTTACTGCATTCATCTACTTTTATCTGCAAATTATAATAATGATGATAATGTTTCATTCAGCTACCAAATTGATAGTTTGTTGTCTCATCTTTGCTCATTTCCTGGCTGAGATGTTTACATGTTAAAAAAAAAAATGTTAATACACCAAACCGGACACCTCTATCATGACTTTCTGTGAGCTCACTCATGGCCACATGCACTAGATGCAACAACAGTGCACACAAAATGACTACTCAGGCGTCTGTATATACAACAATTCATGATCTGGACAATGCATGAAGGAAACATATTGCTCTTCAACAGAATGATGTGATTGATGATGTTATGAGAAATTTACAAGTGCATTTTTTTTAAAACAAAATATATACATCTCATGGTTGGGATGGGGATTAGGGGAAGAGGTACATAGATTTTTAACAAAGATGACATTTATCCAGAGACCATATAGCAGTATATGGTCTTTGATTTGTCATATTAAGATTGTAACATGGTAATGATATTCTCATAGAACTAAATCGAAAATTTCTTTCAGTGCCATTTCATCATCAATATACATGGGTCCTAGTAGAAGATGTGATCACTGGTCCTAGTAAATTGCTGATGATCAGTAATGGAATCTAAGTCCAGCGTACACTAATATGCTGAGTCAGCAGGCTGTGGACAAACACAAGGATCAAGGAAATGGCTGATTCACACAGCTGTAACAAGATTTACAAATCTGTGTGCCGTTGTACAAAGTGATCTTAGNGCTAAGGTGACCGTAACTCCCATACCTTAACATAGACTTAAGGTAGTCTTAGCGCTAAGGTTGTTTTGTACAACAGCACACAGTTCATTAGCAGTTACATGAATTCCGTCACCCTTGATCCTCACTGGATGACCCTTGACAAGGCTCAGATAGCAAACTTCCATTTGGTTATAGTCACATCTTGAACCACAACAACAATGAACCAACACTTTTGTTTTTGTTTTTGTTTTCAAACGAGGTCACTGCAGTTCACCTGTCTTATTTAGCAGTCAGTTAAGAATGAATATTTTGATAAATGTATTGGGATTTTCATTGATCAGTTTAATATTCCTGTTTGCCACCATTATTTGCCTGCATTGATGATCTTTTCATTTACCAGAATTTTCAAACAAAAGTTAATACTGTGGTCAAAATCGCTACAGATAGTTGTTGTTGCATGAAATGTTTCATTGTATCTTGAACATATTTTTCCCTTATTATATTGATTATGTAATTCTCTCACCAAGGCTCAAGAATTACGTAATTAATAAAATGAGGGAAAGATAATCAGTCATTCCCAATCATTCGTTAGTTATTGTCTAAATCTTTCTAAGTTCAATTTTCGTCTGTTTCAATAAGATCCACATGATATTTCTGTCCTGAATGGTTCCATCGTAAGATAAGTTGGCTGTGTTTGATCATCATTAGGTTGTCGTGCAAGAGTTAAACATTTATATTCCATCTAATATCATTAACTGTTACAACATATGTCTATAAGCAAACTAAACAATAAAGGTTAAAGGTCATGAATATTTCGGGGGGATGTTTTTATCTTGTGAAGACTGAGCACAACAGCATCCCCCAAAATATTCATGTTCCCTTTTCTTAGTCTTCTTCAGTATATATTATCAATGAGGTTCAGATGATAATGAAGCATTTTCACCAAATGTTCCATTCTCGACCTCAATGTTTGACTGTTTTATCCAGAAAAAATATATTCAGTCTGTTAACTAAAGACATCCGACAACAACTAAACATGGCTTCATCCACAATCACAACAAGTATATGTATGGCTTATCCATAAATGGACAAAATCTAGTGGACTTCAAAAACATGTCTCCAGTACCTGTCAAAAATATCATAATCCTTTCTGAAGAATAACTAAGTGTAGGATGTACTTACTTTCTATACATTGGATTTTTCATGAACAATTTACAAACAAACTAGTTGTCTAGCAACACAATCATCTGTTTCATGAACAATGTACAAAGAGAACGAGTTGTCCACCAACACAATAAACAGTTCATGAAATACAGTGTAGTTGCAATTAAATGCTATCCACCGACAATTAATTTGGCCAAAAAAAGCATAACCTAAGTAATATTTTTCATCTGTATTTACATCCTTCAAATCATTCTAAAACTGATAAAATTGCTTAGCATCACTGATATGTGAAGGAATTTGTATGTTGAAAATATATATCGTCAACACAGAGACTGGATGTATAGCACATTTAATGCTGTTTTACTTTCTTCTTCCATCGTCTTTATTGCACTTCCTCTTTGGAAGATTATCCTTTTAACATTTTCAGGAACAGAAGTTCCAGGTCACTGCTGACATCTTCAGGAAGAGTGACATCATGTAAATCCTCGTTGATATTTCACTGTTTTTCTTCACATTGAAAACAGTTGCATTGAAGGGTATTTGAAGCCAAACCACATTAATTGGCAAGCAGTTTAGGATGTGCTGGGCAGAGGTGAGCATCCATTAAAGCAATGCCTTCTGCCACGCTTCTCAATTAACCCTGTCTGTGGCGGCTGCAAGACACTTCCGACTGATGTAAACTGAATTGCCCCCGTTGACAGCAGCCGTCCCAGAGTCTGAAGCACTACATCGGCGCATGGTATAGGATGAATATCTATACCGGGTCTCCTTCTGTACACTCTTGCTGCAAACACAAAAACTGAGATCAGTTGGGAAAACCTCTTCCATTGAACATATATCCTGTTGATGTTGTTATAGATTTTGATAGTTAAAGATTTGGTTAGTAGGTTAGAAAATGCTTAATAGAATTGTTAAAATGGTGATAAAATATCTTGTTTGGGTTCTTATAAATATCACTAATCTAACATCAGACAGTTATTTCATTATCATATCTATGGTCAAAGGTGGTATAAAAGAAACTGCATACTGACTGGCTCTTTCTGGAAGCATGTTTGTGCCACAATCTAAAATGTTTTCAAGATCTACATAGATAATACTTAAAGGTCACAAGCAAGCAAAAAATCATACATAATGAAACACAATTATCACTTATTCATGACATATAATATACATTGCTCATTATGAAAAAACATATAAACAAAATTATAAGCGTACAATCGCAAATCAAAAGTGCAATATTTTGTACTTTGGTTTACTTCCAAAGAAACGAAGCAGTCGGGATACTGAACCCAGTCAGAGCGGGTGGGTGTGCACTCAAATATAACGGCTGATTTATTTGCAGGAAGCCCTCACCGCTCATTGTGTGTATATATAGAGATGTTGGGGTTTGTAAATACATGCTCATTTTTTGTGACATCATAACATGTCATGTGTACAAGTATCACACCTGCCTGTCTGTGTAATTACATAATGTGACAGAGACCAAACTCGGTCCATAAATCAATGCGATTTGTTTATGGTGTATTGTATTGAATATTGTCATTAGCAGACAGGCAGGCAGTCACATAGGTGTCAATAAAACAGACA
>VKKT01006789.1:22652-38344 GCA_008038995.1 Haliotis laevigata | reverse complement strand
GTCTTCAACCAAAGTGGAAGTATATCAGACATATCGCGCAGGGGGACGTAAAGGGTGAGCTACACCGACAGAACCATGCAACCCGATATCAAGTCTTATCACCCCCCAACAAAATTGGATCCGCCATTGACAGCAGCAGCAGCAGCAACAGCAACAACAACAACAACACATGAGCACAATTTTCACCCGATCACTATGCCTCAATTTCATTCTCAACACCCTGGGGAGTATGCTACCCCAAACTGATCTTTGTGAAGCGGCCACACACGCTGATGGAATCTTGTCCAGCGACTGTCTTATCTGCTGTCATCATGTTGTAGTGCTTCACAGGAGACCGGCCTTGTCCTCTGCTTTTAATGGACGCCAGATAGAACTACAGATACAATAGTGCTGAATCCCGAACCCCAACACGCCACTGGAAAACCACTGTCCTCGTCACAAGGGGGTGTTAATCCTTTAATCTCGGCCAACGTGACTGTCAACATACAATTGCCAGCTGTTATCTGACTGAACTATCATTTAATCCCTAAAATTCTGTTCTATTACATCTGCGAAGAGAACAACCTTGGGGTTTGGGTTGTAATTGTGCTGTGATCTGCCCAACTTTCAGTCTCAGGCATGTCGCCGTTCTCAACACCTGCATTGTTTGTACATTACGGGTACACTATAGTAGACATGGGATGAATTAACTGAACATATTAACATATTAACTGAATTGGAGAACTCGTCAATTACAGACATCTGGCATCCATGTGTGGTGGTTTGATGTGTGAGTAGGTGAGTGGGCGATTGTGTGAGTGAGCTAGTGAGTGAGTGGGCGAGTTAGTGAGTGTTTGAGTGAGTGAGCGAGTGGGCGAGTGAGTGAGAGGGATTGTGTGAGTGAGTGGGCGTGTTAGTGAGTGTTTGAGCGAGTGTTTGAGTGAGTGGGCAATTGTGTGAGTGAGTGGGCGAATTAGTGAGTGTTTGAGTGAGTGAGAGCGATTGTGTGAGTGAGTGGGCGTGTTAGTGAGTGTTTGAGTGAGTGAGTGGGCGATTGTGTGAGCGAGTGGGCGAGTTAGTGAGTGTTTGAGTGAGTGAATGAGTGGGCGAGTTAGTGAGTGTTTGAATGAGTCGGCGAGTGAGCGACTGAGTTAGTGAGTGAGTGAGCGAATGGAGATGTTGTATATCGAGGCAGTATCAGTAGAAGAAGATTTACCTCTTTTATCGTGTACAAAGAGAATCAGTCGGTGAGTTTGGTTTTGTGTCCCTCGTGTCAGTTTGGTGTGTGAGGATACCGGGGAATAATAAATATGTTCAGCAAAGATATTTATTACCTACTAGGGTGAACGCATCGGGGTTCATATTTTTCATACGATGCCCTAGGGCAAAATATCACTTTGTCATGGTGACGTGACGTCATGAACAAGGCTATGACGTCACGTTTCTTCTGTGACCTTCTAGATTCGGCGACGGCGGGTAGCCAGCCTGTTTTTGAAAGCAGATTTGGGTTTATTTTCCTCAATTTGACGACTTCGGTAATAAACAGAATATAATAAGAGTGCCCATATCATACTATGTTTACGACACTCGTGCCTAAATATCGGTATATCCCTCGTTCTCGCTCGGTAAATACCAACATTTAGGAACTCGTGTCGTAAACATGGTATGACATGGGCACTCATATAATATCCTCTATATATTCCATTAATTATTGTTCAACAAACACCAATCCATGAGTAAGTATGCCATATACTACGAATGTAAGTTAAGACTGTAGGGTGTACTGAATCTGGACCAAACTTGAACTGTAAACAATAGGTTTCTTTATGAATGTTATTTCCGAGTTCAAGAATCATGATGTCTAAAATTTCAAGTTTGAAATATATGGTCAATAATGGTACATATTTGATTCACTGAATACGTAAAACGTATTCTTTGATTATATTTTACCAATTTAAACCATTGTTACTGGTATCAGAGAGAGTTGGTCATATTTCTGAAGTAGTACAAGAGTTAACCAGCGCATCTTTTACAGACTCCAGACGTATTACAGAACGTTAGCCATTTCTAGTTCCTTTCTGTAAGTTTTCCATTCATTACAAATTTAAGACGTCTCAATAAGATACACGCCCGAAGCTTTTTGAGGTGGAGGGATAAACTTATTTTCACAATAAATCTTTCTGTTAAGCAAACAGACGAGTGGACGCCGCAAATATTATCAATAAAATGCATTTAAGAACTTCCGAAGTCGAGAAAATTAGCCGTTGATCTCAGTGTATTCTTTGGGCAACTGGACAAAAGACGTTCGCGGTGTTAAAACATCGCCACTGGATGAACGCGTGCAGACCATTTGCACTGACCGTTTTATCACGGATGAAAAATAAACAGTCCTAAATCATATTTGGATATGGTTTCGTTTGTGGAATGATTCTTTAATTAAGCAAATAGCTTACTAAATGCCTTGCTTTTCTGGCACGGCCAAGATTCCACTATGTGGTTTTGGGGAAGAGGAGCGGGTCACGGTGTCAGACCTTGGAAGGCCCTTGCCGTGCTCTTCGCACCAATATCCAAGTTATGTTTTCCGCGGAGCGTTCTTTATCACAAATAAAAAAGATTAATATGGCCTTGTGGTTTGAGAGCGCAGCTGGTTCGAACTCTCCTCGACGCTGGCGCAAAATTAGCCGGCGCGATAAGATTTCCTCTGTCAACGTTGTACGAGCGAGGCGATACCCCAATACGCGCCACTAACGCTTGGTTTATTCCGGAACGAGGTGATCAAATGATAGACAATGGGAAACAACCATTTTTGTTTTGTTGGGTTTTACATTATCTCAGTAGCATGTGTATAGCCAGAGGGGGATATTGCGATCGGGCGATGGTGGAGAGTCAGGGCGATCGGACCTCTCTATCTGCACGGGAACATCGAGAGCAATTTGTCAAAAACGTTGTTGTCTCTTGATGAATCGGACCATTCCATCATCGCGCCAATCCTCGGAAGATGCGAACTAAGTTGTTTGGGGGATTTTTTACGATCAGAAGCTATAGTCCAGCTTTAACAACAGCCAGAATCTGATCACTATCGGGGGATGGTTCCTGGTTTTCACGTCATAATGCTGACGTCCCAAATCCCCCATGTCAGAATCGTGATAAGCGTTGCTATCGCGCCCTACACCGAGCAACTTGGGTTTTAGACCCTGGCTTTTGTGGCAAACCAGTAGGAAAAAAGAGCCTTTGTGTGTTAGCAATCTGATCATCAGATCTCCCTCCTGTAATAAGTGCACACATTGGAGAGAGTGTGAAAGATGCAATTTTGCCATCTTTTGATATGACCGAAACTTCAAAGGGCGTGCAAGTCGCCAATTCTCAATGAATCGCGGGCCGCAATAGATAACGATGCAATTTTACTGCCTTTGGTTCAAATAAACCGAGTATTAAATTATGATAGCCCGGAAAAATTCCATTAGAAATGATATAGAAGTTATGGATCGTGACTTTTTAAAAGTCAGCAGATATTCTTGAAATCGACCCCATGTCATTTCATGGTGCTTAACATTGATCTATTTCACGTTCCTTTTCAAAGTTTGTTCTTCGGTTTCCGAATAAAAATCTATAGGCCCCTTCTCGTCCGGATTGCAAAGCATTACTGATAAAAGCGACAGATTAACAGCATTGGAAACAACAATGTTTACGTTCGCTCATAAATACTACATCGTTAACGCGATGCAGACACTTGTGCGAAAATCAGTACCGAGGTTCAAAGCCACAGAAGACAATATTAACAACTGGATCTAAAAAATCTTTATCGTTGATCTGAAGGAAGGGAGCATCGTTGGAAATCAGCCGTGGCTTAGGGCTGCTCGTGAACTTTATGGGGTGGTACAAATGCGTCCTTATTCAATGAGCATAATTACAGTCCGACTTTAGTTGTATAGATGTATGGCTGAATGCGTTTTGGTTAACCAGTGTAAGCGAGTATGGTTTTATGCCGTTTCAAGTAATAGCCTTGTTAAGTTGTTATATCACTTTTGGCCCCAGAAATGGACATTATGCATTGTCCCAGTGTGTGAAATTCATCCCGGATCTTTGGGTGACTAGCCACCAGGCTATATTTCACCTTTATACCGGACAGTGTGTGAAGCTCACTTCCGGTATCCCCCGCCGTGATCTTGCTGGAATATTGCAAAAAGTGTTGTAAAACCATACTCACTCACTCAACCCGGGCCGTCGGTATGAGGGGCCGCCGATTTAATCACTAGCTTATATTCCACCAAAACTAACACTTAGTCCATCAAATAAAGTTACATTGTTTAAGGAAATGTACATCTTCCGATACAAATATAAATCCAAATAGGGCCAACAAAAAATTATGTCAGCGGTAAGACTAGTTAGACTAGACAAATATTCTTGAGTAGAATTAATGTCATATTGCTTCTCTAGGGTCTGAGGGCGAAAGAATAACCCATCCCAAACCAAGCACTTCCGGGTGTTGTGTTTCACTATAAGCAGGCGTCCGGATTACCAAATGTCAAGGGTATGGATCCATGCCACTGGACCTAGTCTGTCTCACAGTTCCTGAACCACATTATTTTCCCTACAGCCTTGCCTTAAGCCTTAAATGAACCAAGTCTAGATTTCTCCACGTTCGTCTGGTCTCTCTGGGACTCCTGTTCAATTTAAATGGGTTTATTTGTTACAATCAACAATAAACATATACTCAGGAACTAAGTCTAAACTGCACCCAGCGTTGTAATAGTCCACAATGAGGGGGGTCTTGATTAACAGGGTTCTGGTTGACAAGGATGTACTGCAGATACCTTTCTCTTTTACTGGAACGGGTAGCCCAGTGGCGTAAGGCCTCGCTATTTGCTGTGGACACACCAGACACCTCGCTATGATCGTGCGTTCGAATCTAGTTTTCGGCGATTACGTCTCGGGTCCCCGTGCTCATGTGTATCTGTGATGAACGTCTGAAATATCCATGACTTCGGGGTTCCCTCCCACATTCAGCAGAACACCCGTGATATAACTGGGATACTGTTCCCAGAGGCGTCATAACCAACTCACTTAAAAACCCTGAAACGGGACGACTACGGAAACTGCGAAATGGGATATAATTCAAATTTTTGGTCATAAGACGATAACGAGACAATAACTTTGTGCTTAAACTGACACGCCAAAGAGCGGGTTCGATTCCTCACTTGCTCCTTTATTGCTGAAATAGAGCTACCAGTTAAATACATCCACACGGACTGACTGACTCATGCTTTGATATTACGCATAAGAACTTTTGCGGTTATGACAGTGAATAGACCAGTTCTGATAAAGGAACTCCAAATATTGAGACTTTTGTAACAATGTAAGTCTAATATTTGATTTGGATCAGGGTTTCCAATGCATGCGTGAACACATTACCTACATGCATGTATGATTTAACTCGTATCTGGCGATTGCATCTGGCATATAACTTTCATCAAATACCAATTGCGAGTCTGTGCTGGGGTCATGGCGTCACTCGCCTCCCAGCTGTGCTGGTAGCCGAAAGTAGCCATCGATCGTGTTTTCATAAAGGGAGGTAACTCCTACTAGCGTAATTTCTACAACGCCTCTGTCATAGCGATTCTCACAATGCGTTCTACAGACAGTCTTGATTCCCGAAACGGTTTGCTATTTGAATATTTCACCGCAATTCATGTCAGTCCATCATATTTTAAAAAAATAAATGAAATTACATACTGCAGACAGTATGTTTTAAACTTTCTGCACTGTTGACATCTTTATCTATCAAGCAGCATACCGTGATGTGGCGTGTTCATTTAGATGAACAAACAATAGTGATTATTTTTTTAATAAGTTTATCGAAGTTCGTAACTACTGGTTTTATGGGCATTTTGTTTACTCGTGTAAATAATATTTATAAAATTGATACTATACACGTCAGCCTTCACAACGAAGGGTTGTGAAATACTTCTCGAATGTCTGGGAGAGGTCTGTCCTCAACAAGGAGAGGAACAGTCGGTATGGAAAATAACGGTAAAATAAACAACAAAAAACAAAACCATTCTACAGCCAGGGTTTCTTTCAGTGTGTATACAGTTTTGTTTTTTGTCATCATCTTTAAATTGTTCATGGTTATCAAATTTTCATACAATATTCTTTGTGTTTTTTCCACAGACAGTTGCAGATCTACGAGGGCGTGAATTGAACATAGAAGAAGTTAATGTCTCTAACAGCCAGTTTGATCGTTATAAGGCTGTGGAGTAAACTGATAGGAGAATGTATGATCATATACAGATTTACATCAAGAGAGTATCACTCAACGGTCTCTTTTACATCTTTTTCTCAAAAATATTTTGATTTGATTTAAACGTTTTGTTTCTTTAAGTAAAGTACACGGGGTACGTGTTATTTCAACTTCAGTTCTCAATACTTGCGAGTAGTCGTATAGGTTGGGGCGTCATTATAAAACCTTTAGATAAATACAATTTCCTTTGAAGCATTTTAAAACCGATTTTGAATTTTGTAATACTATACAAACATAAAAGTTCTTTAAACTAATTCATTTTTCAGAATTGTTCGTGCTGGAATATTTTCAGACAGTTGTGTTGACAGTAGATTTCTATGTTTGTTATATGTTAATCCTTTCTCACCAAACTAACTTTTGAGCTAACGAAAGTAATAAAAACTTGTTTGACTATATAATTACAAACTTAATCAAGGCTGAAAACTGTAGCCAAGACACTGTGTACTTAAGGTCACAACTATGATCTCTCTATTAAATACATCGCAACCAAATAGACATTGCCTGTTGAAGGCGTGAGAATATACTCCAAAACGTCGCGTCCATCAAAATAAAGAAGTTCACATCCATAAATTCATGCCTTTGTGTGTATCACTTCTAAATTCCATTTAAAGACTCCATTTCTTGTTTATTTCATTCCAGTCAACTTCAAACAGAGGTGAATTCTTCATGTTAAAGGATTTATTCTTCCAGATATGTATGGGCTTCCTGCTATACAATTTAAAGACGTATTCACCCATCCCAAACTGTTCACCCTAATTATGATGCAGTTCATGATACGTGTTTATATCCTCAAGATATATATCTCAAGACATCCGTTGTCTCACGGGTTTGTTTGTTTCATTTCAGTCACCTTCAAACAGGGGTGAATATTTTCTGTTCAGAGGATTTATTCTTCCAGATATGTATGGACTTTCTACTATACAATTTAAAGAAGTAGTCACCCATCCCAAACTGTTCACCCTAATTATGATGTAGTTCATGATACGAGTTTTTATCGCCAAGATATATATCTCAAGACATCCGTTGTCCGATGGGTGACTCAAAAGCTTAAAGACACGCGTCTCATTACGTCGAGACCAAAGTGTGTTTACTTTATGAAAATAATAGCTGTAGATACTATTTTGATACATGACCATGGCCCGGGAAAAGGCGTTTACTGCGAATGGGAGCAATCATACTGGAATAATCGAATCTGCCATTTGGTCGAAATGTTTCACTTGTCACCGCTACCTAGAAGTAATCTCACACTGGCCAAATGTGGGACTAACACATATTACTTTGATATACAACTATATGGAGGAACGAGGTTTTAAGCAAAATAGTTTCCTAGTTATGGCGACCTCATTTCTTAAGCAACGATCTGATCAGTCAGGCTTTGGAATAATCGATTCGTCATTTTTTAATCCAGATGCTACACAAGTCACTTTTATCAAGATGTAAGCTAACAATAAAAGTCAGAGTTGCAGAGAATTAATTTTCTCCCGACAGCGGGATTTGGACTATACAGGAGTCAGTCTATCATTGGGGTGTCACTGCACGATGGGGAACTCGAATTATTTGGGGGAAAATGGCAACCTCTGGTCAGTTTTTTGTCGTTTATCTGGTCGTGATGTGTGATGGATGCGTCCTCATCAAAGAAAGTGATTATGATGTGAATTAAGATACGTTGAGGTCATGTGACCTCACACGATGCCAGTTGTAAAACACATGGCGACAAAATGTAAACTTAGAATATAGATTGTGTCGGTGTAAAGAGTATATTCTCCCAAGTAGTTGTACATAGTGAGTGAAACACATTGAGTAGTGGATGGCAGAGAGGGGTGTTTTCAGATTGAACCTTTTTTTTTAACCAAGAATGAAATGGTCATAGTCAATAAACTGTAATGATACACCAGCTAAAATAGTGATAACTGTACCATCGAAAACTGCATGTTTTCAAACAAGAGTGTATAGTTCTTGAGTCTCACATGCGAGGAACCTCTTTGATTGGAGAATGTTGTTTGTGTTAAAATGTTTGGATTATCAAATACAGAGTTGGGGTTGAAAGTGGTTTATCATTACGTTTAATGATTTCCAGATTTCAAGCGTTCAAGGTTTAAATACTATTCTAGATTCTTATTATTCAAGTGGACTCTGCATGCAGGTGTTTTCTACTCGGTCGGTATTACATAGCTGGTCGGTTTACCAATGTTCCTCAGATATGTGTTCCACTATATACGGGTATACTGGATGTTTGAATATTTTTATATTTTTAATCAACTTAAAGTCATAAACCCATATTGCAGACATAAGATAAGATATTCTTCACATTGATTTTTCGTTTTAACTTGGAATGATGTACAGTTAGAGTTGATCATCAAGAGTATATGCATTCACTGGACTTTCAGGGGCTGGTACAATCTGCCTTTTATTTTATCATGGTGGATTAAACAGGCTCACTATATGGTATCGTAAGGTGCCTTTATTGTTTTGTGAGTTACAGTGTGGTGTTTGTTCAGCACCTTTTTAAATATATTTAGAGCGTGATCAATGGAATGAAAATTGGCCACCAGTACGCAAACACCTGGTATAATCACTTTTGACAGTGATTGCTAAAAGACATTATTGACATTCGATTCGGTTTTTCGTAGGGTTTCTTATATTTCTGATAAAGTTAATTGAAACATTTCACAATAATTCTCTTTATTTTTGTTTAATGTTTCCTTACAGAACTAAATATGGCCATACGGGATTTGAACACTGAAAAAATGCTTCCCTTCGCCATAATAAATTCACATATATTTGACTGAGTCGTAGGCCTTTAACATTTCGTTGACATGTAATGTGCCTCAATGTGCGTTAACTTCTCTTCTTATCATTGGCACTGTCTCTCTATCTTACTGACACTTTTATACGTTCTCTCGCTCACACTGTGTGCATTATCGCTGTTGATAACGAGTGGGTTATGAATGCCTAACGCTGTCAATCTGACTCGCATGCCGAACGACAGCTGACAGCTTTACTGTTACGTAGGAGATCAATAACATACAGTAATATTTCCACTCCGAATTCATTAAAGCTGTGACCATAGTACTTATTAAATGCCAAAGACGTCTGAAACATTTTTCAATTGAGAAATGCATATTTTTTTCAAGACGCTTGCATTAAGCTGGTTTCGATTTACAAACTATCGTAGGGTGCTTGGAAGCCGAGGAAATCCGAGCGTTCGCTTCTTAGGTAATGTATGTCATCGACGTAACGATAGGTCAGGGGTTACTTCCGGGGTCAATGGTCATGACCCGGGACTACTTTTCCCTGCTGCAGGATATTACAAGTAGGGAGTGAGCCGGTTGGGGGCGTGGGGTGATTAACATGATGGCATTTAGCCCCACCCTCCCCCTGCGATCATGCCATCACGTGACCTAGAGCATGGAGTATGCTCCTGTGGCTCAGAGAAGACCACTGATAGAGCCTACGTAGGCCGGTTTGTGTGTAGGTCGCATGTTGTCTGTAGATATGTCAAGCCCTTGTTGCTCCGTGCACTACTCACTGCCGAACACATGCTAGCAGTAATCTACATTACATGCCAAAACAAGCCGTTTCACTTACATAGGGCAAACTCGTTCCTACAGAGCGAAAAGAAAATAAAAAATAAAAAAGTGACATTAAGCTTTTAACATTTGGAAAGTTTATCATAACAGGCCCACGTGTTGGCCAAACGCTGCTTCCAAATCATACTTCTATATTCCATGATCGTAACATAAAAACGAAATAAGAAAAAATAAATTTTATTCCAAATGCCAAAAGTGATCATTCCGAACACTTGTCCAGCAGTTGTTAAGATTTAGTTACGTGAAAAACTGAAATACATTTAATGGTATGGTTATCATCATAATCTTATAGTTTTTCATTTGTGACACGAGACAGACAATCTTGAAATTGGGATCTGAAAATGTGATCACGTAGATAAATCCAAACATGCATGCAGTGTCAGGAGAAACACAGACTATTGCTAACAGCTGGACTGATCTTCACCCAACATGGGACGCAAAAAACTCATTAATCACGGCGCTGCAAAACAATGAAATGTTCTATTTCCCATAGTAGGTATGTGTATTGGGTAGTGTAACTCGTGGGAGGACGTGCATAGACGCTAGACCTATGCAGGGTTACGTGCTGATTACACAGATACCCACGCCGATTGTCATGCGTTTGAGGAACCAGCCCCACCCCAGGGTAACGTTAAGGTAGCTTGACGATCATGTTCTGTCAGATAATGACAACCTGTCAAGATTTGTTCACGGTTTGTTAGAATTATCTGACATATTGTACATGTATATTAATGTCGCCATATCTTAGATCTTCTGTACTGAGGGGAGAGACTCGCTCAAACAACCACCTACTACTGTTAGTGCATGAGCACTCTTGCTTAAGATTAGCCTGTAACCGGAGAGGCACAGCATAAAAATGTAATGAAAAGCGGTACTGTGTTTTTCACGTTTTAGGCTGAATAAAGTTGTTTATTTGGTAAATATTGGCTGCTGTTTACATTGGTTTAATTAATTGTTGAATGGATGGTATTATTTGCAGTTATTTGTTTGTGATATTGTTTCACTTTTGTCGAGTCTAACTTTGTTGGTGCATTTATACTTGACTGGAAGACACATATGGGCGTTTTGGGTTACATTGTTTTATTGCTATGAATTTGATAATCTAAATTCGACTCGGTATAATTAGAAGGCCAGGGTTCGCGATGAATGAAGTCTTGCCTGTGATTAAATCATAAAAATTCCTAGAAGGGTCCTGCAAGAAATGTTGTCACTAAGAGTTAAATGGAAAGGGTGCTGGGTCAGGTAATATGGTGATTGATTGATTGATTGATTGATTGTAAACTTACTTCTTATACTTTTCCTTCTTTCACTTGAACTGATGGAAGAAGCTGTGCGCGAGTGGAAGAAGCTGTGCGCGAGTGAGTGAGTAAGTGGGTGGGCGGGTGGGTGGGCATGTACGGGTTTTCTGTACGCCGTTTGCGGGGAGGACACCAGACTCGAACCGGGTATCGAACCCGGGCCTTCGGGCTAACCCGCCAACGCTTTAAAGGGAGTAGGATTATGTTACGACGGCGTTTCATCCATCAAGACCCCATACTCATACTTGTTTGTCCATTGTACACGTCACGTCACCACTCCCCATCTTCCCGTCACGCCAAAGTACAGTCAGATACACTTGTGTCGAACTCTGATGTATCGAACGTACAGCTGTGTCGAGGTAAGAGCTGAGTCTTGTGTATTCCTTCTTGAGTCACCGTTATGCGACAGCGTCGCATTGTCAGTGTCTAACATCTAAACCACCTCTAATGACAAAATAAAATGAATATCTGATGTTCATAAAGAAGTTAAACCTCTGACAGGTCCTGAATTATATTTAAACCAATGTTAAGATACATTCTATCGGATAATCATATTTTCTACATCATAAATGGACAACTGTTTACAGTGGCAGCCATTTTGAAAATTTGAAGGAAAGATTCCTTACTGTGCTGCAATAGTAGGTAAACCATAATAATTTTGTGGTACGAAGTAGATTTTACTGTGACATAATTTCTAGACTGCTCCAACCCTCAGCATTGAAACACGGTGGAGGTAGCCTAGTGGTTAAAGCGTTCGCTCTTCACGCCGATGACCTGGATTCGATTCCCCACATGGATAACCCATTTGCGGCGTTCCCCGTCGTGATATTACTGGAATATTACTAAAAGCGGCGTAAAACCATACTCACTCACTCTGCATTGATATATGGCAGTGTAACAGATGTTATCCCAAGCAATATAGGCACTGTAATCAGGAACTGTATTTTACTGTGCCAGAAAAGTGATATCGACCAAATGCAAACTCCCACTCATAAATACTCCCCACAGAATCTGGTAAATGTACTGTTAGTCTATGAGAATAATATATACCGAAATCTATCCCTTATTTAATAATCGAATCCCGACTTCATTCATTCCGTAGTTTAATTTGGTAAGTATTAAACATCCAAAGGAAACATGTACGCTCAGCCCAGAATCAGGTTGTTTATTTCACATAAAGCCTTCAGTTGTATGGCTTACCTGGCCTCCTAACCGGTAGCTATTTCACGTGTTAACGACCAGCCACCGATGGGTAGACATTTCTTGACTGGGCCGAGCCGCTTTTTGATTTTGCCATAAAAACGTAATAACTTCCCATAAACTTGACGAAGTACTTTCACAAGACAAACTAATTAATTCAACATGAAGCTTTATTCACTGTGAAACAAAGCAAAAATCAATTTACCTAGAAAGTGGCTTTTTAAAATCGCAGCAAGACGTTGAAAGGTATGAGCGCGGCGAGACCTATGTTAGTGGGTGGAGAGGGGTGGGTCTCCAAGCCGATATAAGCTCAGAAGGAGAATATGCATAACGTGTTCTTTCTTTGTACTTTGTATATGTGAATATTTTAAAGATAAAACTGTTTTCAAAGCGCGTATGTACTCAGATAGAATTAAAGGAAAACTTTAAAAAATTTGAAACACTGATAGTTTCGATATATAGTCTCTCGGAAATGCTTTGACATCTCACGAAAATGTCAAAAGCCATATATTTTCTGAAGTACTTTTGAGCAACATCCAAATTTCTGAAACTTAACTATGACCCTGCGGCCAAGACAAAGGTATAAAACAGAATTGCCCGAAAAAAGAAAGTATACAGACATATTTTATGGCGAAAGATGACAAAAGAGATGGGTTTTTTTCGATGGTTATGTGTTTGATGGGATGGGGGCTGTGTTTTGGGTCGTAAGTGTGGGGTGTGTCGTAACTGATTTCAGTCTAGTAATGTCTTGATAATATCTGTAAACTATTAGTCAAATCCAGTTGAAACGTATACTGTTTTTAAACAAATTTCTCATCCATAAATTACCAATATTGTTATTTTTTTCATAGTAAGGCATGTATCTTTATTGAAGTTCTTAAAAAATACACGTCTTCTTGAGATTACTAACAACGTTTGATCAACAGAACTGGGAAAACAGGATAATTAGATTCAGAGAACAAAGAATTATATTGCTTCACAAACGGTTTTACTAACAAAGCGGCATCTTTTAGACGGAAATCTAATGCACGCAGTACGTCCCATCAACAAACAAAATCATAACTTTTCTCATAAAACCAAACATTTATTCTGAATTTCGTGATTAATCAAACACTATATTCAGAACAAAATTATATTCAGACCGAATCAAAGTCATTAAATTCCAAAGAGCGTGAACACAAAATTAATCTCCCAGGACTTTCAACCAAATACATCATTATAATCCCGACTGATTCATCTAAGGGTTTTCTGGTGCATTATTCATATAAGAATGAATTTGCCCGTCGGCGCCATCACTCGAGCCCCTCAACAGGACTTCATCTGGAATCGGCAGTCCTTGTCCTGGGTTTCTTTGAGCTCCATGATATAGAGACATGATTGTTCCCAATGGTCGGGTAACTAAACAGTTTTCTGCCAGTGCTTCGGTTGGTAAACAATAAGCATCGTTAAACTTTCACGCCTCCCTAGCTTCCGTGTTACCTTCGATCTCCCACTGATTCGTACCTGCGTGCAGTGGCGTTTCACCGTATTCCCGACTGCGAGTCTGGGGGAGTTAAAAAGAGCATGCCCCGTATTGTTTAACTAATCCCATGGCTAATATTTGCAGATTGGACACAAATAGGCTTGTATTGATAAAAGCTACATTGTAATAGATTCTTTTTACTGTGCACGACAGGTTCCAATTGCAGCGTCTCCGGTAGCTTTCCGAGCTGCGACTTAACGCCGGACTGGATTTCATTGATCCAAGCCTAATTGGATCATGTTCATGGGTTTTATCAGAGAGGATATTTTCTCCTGTATGCCACCTCCATTTCAAGACCTTTTCCGGAATTTAAACTGTTTTATTTTGTTTTAATAGCGTGATTAGTAGCATGTCATTGTGTATGAACGACATCGTCTGAAAACGAGATACCTGTACTAGCGAAGATGGCGTTTTGTTTTCATGCAAAGTTCTGTTCTTGATGTCCACACGCATTTATCGACGTTCGATATACAAGGGCTTTGTTGTCTTCAACATACAGTTCTTCATGCTGAGATGTTTCACTCACAACCTTTACCTTTCTCGGAATGGTTAAACACCAGGGGCTCCTTTCACGAAGCAACCWTTACTAAGGTTAACCTTAACTCCAATTCTTTAACATTGCACTAAGTTTACCTTAGTGACTTACGATCACCTTAGTGCTTTGCGAAAGCAAGCCCAGGTCCAGTTGACAGAGCGGAAGGTCGGTGGTTTGATCTTAAGACCCAGCCTGGCTGCCGGTATTATGGGGTAAAATTGGGGATGGGGTAGCCTAGTGGTTAAAGCGTTCCACGCCGAAGACCCGGATCGATTCCACACAAGGGTACAATGTGTGAAGCACATTTCTGGTGTCCCCCGCCGTGACATTGCTGGAATATGTCTAAAAGCGGCGTAAAACTAAACTCATTCACTCACCATGGGATAACAAAAGACAGGTCTGCTCGGAGTCAGTTTACTGTATCTGAGTGAGATATACATATTACACAGCGATGAGTTATCTCGAGATATTGCTATGGAATCGGCACTAATCTTCACTTGAACAAGCAGCAACATGCACGCACATGTATGTTGCAGTGGAAGAATAATATTGTTGAAGGTAACGTTAAACCCCGTCTCACCCACCTCACCTAAAACCTGAAAATGAATTGAGGCATACTGGTTCCAGTCCGTCAGGAAACAGTCAAATACTTACACGCACACGTGACAGCATCTTTTGTTGCGTGCAATGATACTGAACGCGACCGTAAACCTCTTTTCACCTCGCATTCACCATCCATACAGTGAATACACTTTACTGCATACAGAGATGTCTCACTCATACACCATCCTTCCATATGGGACATAGGGCATACAGAGATGTCTCACTCACTCACCATCCCNCCATATGGGACATACTGCACACAGAGATGTCTCACTCACTCACTATCCTTCCATGTGGGACATACTGCATACAGAGATGTCTCACTCACTCACCATACTTCCATATGGGACATACTGCAAACAGAGATGTCTCACTCACTCACCATC
The DNA here is from genome assembly GCA_008038995.1 of Haliotis laevigata. Taxonomy (NCBI): domain Eukaryota; kingdom Metazoa; phylum Mollusca; class Gastropoda; order Lepetellida; family Haliotidae; genus Haliotis; species Haliotis laevigata. The sequence goes on along the minus strand of VKKT01006789.1, from coordinate 22,930 downwards.
CCTCCATATGGGACATAGGGCATACAGGGATGTCTCACTCACTCACTATCCTTCCATATGGGACATACTGCATNCAGAGATGTCTCACTCACTCTCATTCACCATTCATATGGGACATACTGCATACAGAGATGTCTCACTCACTCACCATCCCTCCATATGGGACATAGGGCATACAGAGATGTCTCACTCACTCACCATTCATATGGGACATACTGCATACAGAGATGTCTCACTCACTCACCATCCTTCCATATGGGACATAGGGCATACAGAGA
>VKKT01006779.1:10595-22531 GCA_008038995.1 Haliotis laevigata | reverse complement strand
TCTCGCCGACATGTGTTCATTTGCCAAACGCTGTATAAGCCTATGATGGTGATTAGCAATTGTTATCAAAACACTTTAAATACTTCTTCAGATTGACACTAAAGGTAGCATCTCTCGTAAGAAACGCTAATATTTGCTCATCCCTACTAAATTGGTTGAAATCATAGGTACAGTGCGATTCTTAAAAGTTCGACACACATGCTTGTCTCTCGCTGAATAAGAGGTGCTTTCTGTTAACGAATATGTGGCTCTCGCTGTGAGAAACTGCCAATTACCTGCCCCATAAACACGTCTCCCCCATCGTTGGATACATCGTTGATGTAGCTTTACGTCAATCAGTCATCCTTTCACAGACGTACGATAACTCCCTCGACGATATGACTGAAATATTGCCGATGTGACGTTAAATACTAACTCACTCACTTACTCACTCACTCACTAACTCCCCCGAACTTAGTGTCTTTTCGATTACTTTTCTCTTAAATGTTAATTGTTGGGAAAACATCAATCGAGTTGAGACTGCTCTTGTTTCAGAAAGTCCTTGGTTGCATGTTTAGCGAAATATCTCTGCCAATCGTTCGGTTTCATTGTACATTTTGTTTGCAGCTAGAAATATTGAACTTTTTGTCAGTTGTAGGTTGGGAAAGAGGAGCACAACAAAGATCATGAATCCAGTAAATCATATATACAGTACATAAGACTTAGTATGCACCCTGTGCCCCTGATATTACATCTAGCGCTAATCATTAAATTGTCTTTAACGTAGTTAACTATACACTTCGTTACACACATACCATGAATTCCAGTCTGCAACCCTGGGCAGTATGGAGCAGGATGTAGCGAGGCCTGCAGCGAGCGTCACTGTAAGACGCCATCTGGCAGATGTCATCACGTGACTGGAACGTGTCCCGACGGCTGTAGCAATGGTTTCACTGGAGATGACTGTTTACAAGGTATGTTTCGTTTTTACTGATGATGTGCTGAGTTCCTGCAGTTCATGACTGCCGCGTCGTGTTTCTATAGAAACTCATTTGTACTCTTAGTCAATTATAACCTGATATAAGGATGTTACATCAACATTTTCCCCTGAAAGTGTGAAGGTTTGTGTTGGGATTAATCGTACCTGTTCTATACTTCCGAAGCTACAGATATTAAACAGTTATTGTCGATTTACAGAAATGTGGTTGAATGAATTGTAATCTATTTAAGCGGCGTATGTCCAATGCACCGTGCACATAGTGTTTACATGCTCCGTGATATCGTTACATGAAATGCCAAAGTTATGGCACTTTTCAAGTATATTTTAATATATATTAGGTTCAGCATTATAACATTTTCAAAGGAACTCTTTGGAAATGACATTTTCAGTGTATGTGATTGATTGTACAATGTTATTTGGATAAAAGTAAATTAGTTGCTTATGAGTGTTCATAGAGACTCTATGTTTAATGATGTACACGCATGTTTTGTGAGTCCTGATTTAGATATAATTTAATTTGATAAAACCCTTGTATAATTAAGCTCCTATGGTTTGTGTTTCAAAATAGTGATCTTCTGCATCAGATCACGGATGTCTAGTTTAATGGTAGCTTTGTAATCAGAGTTCGGAATGAGAAGTGGTGTCACACACTGGAAAAAAGTCCACATTTACAAGCTTGGAAATGTCCTGGAAAGATGATGTTTCCAGGAAATGTCCAATTTTGGAGGGACGGTGGGGTAGCCTAATGGTTAAAGCGTTGGCTCGTCACGCCGAAGACCCGGTAAAGCTAAACTCTGTCTCAGTCCAATTTTGGAAAGATGACGTTTCGAAGACATATCCAATTTTGGAAATATGACACTTCCAAAAATGTACAATGTTGGAAATGTTCACAAGGGGAGATAACTGGTGGGTGATGGTAAATGATTGTTCTTTGTACACACCAAGATCCAATCCCTTGTTAATTGATCAGTGAGTCAAGGCGGTTAAGATTCACCAATTAACAAGGCCTAGTTCTGCTTTATGAATTATGAATATTGTTTTATTCGTCTCCATTATTTGTATCAGAATTCAAGTGGTAAGGTAAAAACGTGAAACACATGTAAATGCCAATGAATTGTTCACATCAACAAATACAGTAACATATTGTTCAGGACACTAAATAGGATTACATTTTGGGCATTAATAATTCCAAAATGGTAATATCCACCTTAACATGTGGGGATCTTTACCTTTGACTTGAATGTTGTAACCCTGCTGAAATACTTTTGTACATGAGTCGTAAGATATAGTCTTTATAGGTCACGTGGCATCCATGATGTTGGTACGGATACTCAAGTCTGGAAATAGATCATAGATGCATTGAATAGTCTGTCTGAAACAGATTGCAGTTTTTCCTCTTCCATTGGTCCGACTATGCTTTTCCCGTGGTCCTTTAATTGGCAGAATGAATCCCCAGTTAGACAGGACACAATATAACAGACTCCGTTTGTGCAGTCGAGAACATCCCCTTTGCCCCTATTCATGAGTTCTCACATGCAGAACATGTATTTGCATCTCGGTCTTTTAATCCTCATGTTGTGTTATTTATCTTTAGCAGTATACATTTTGTCATTGCCGCGTTCAAATAACTTAAATAATATATTTGTGCGTACAATGATCAGTCTGTTTCTATTTTTAGGAATATATCTTTCTAATGACGTTGGTTATTTTGTCTGCAAACGTGCAACGTTTAGTATTAATATTAACAGATTCACTTTCTGTATTTACTAGCATGCGCACCTGGGTATTATGGAGCCAACTGTGACCATTCCTGTGCTGCTCGTCACTGCAGGGTGGACTCCGTCTGTGACGCGATACATGGCGTGTGTGTCGGTGGATGTACGGCTGGATATCGAGGAACAGACTGCAGGCACGGTAATATTTTATCTTACCACACTATTTCCCCACATTAAAGGCTCACTTGTATATAAGATTCAACTAACGGTTGATGTTTGTCCTTGTATTTTATTCCAGTTACTTAATTATGATGATTTTAAGCACTGGAATATATAGAAGAGACTCGATTATGTACTTCATAAGGCTGGTACATTGTTAAGAGCACCATTAAACAATAAACAAAAATTAATTTAATAATGATAATAGTTTCGATACTTTGGTTGTTGAAACCATCGTTGGGCCATACTGTTTGCCCGGCAACAGGTTACGAATCTGCAGCAACGCTCTATTAATTCACCAGAATAGTACTGACTGGAGAGCAAAGTGCTATGTTGAATAACGAGTTGGCCTTAATCCCGGTTTTAAGTTAACCTACTATGATATTTAAGGCCTTGATTGTCTTCCCTCTTACTTTACGCTCTTTTCTATATAATATCCTTAGTGCGAATTGACAACAATGGCAAAGGGAGTTCTTAGAATACTAATTTATTCCTTGACGATAATTCCGAAATAATCAGAAAAGACAGTAACACTCTGATGACAATAAATTCACAGATACAAACTCTCACCCCATTTACTCTGAGTCACCCTCATTTATAACAAATTGCATGATGCGTACGTAAAATCTCTGCACTGTGACTCTCAACAGAAAACTTCAGCGCTTTATGAAATACAAAATATTTCTGCATTAACTAGAAATTGCTAAAACTAGAGACAAATAGTTTCACACCCTTAAAATATCCCTCGAGTTACATTTCTCTCAGATAGGATACAATCTCCCATGCCAGCTGTGAAAACTGAGCTCTGGAACGTAAACAACACGAGGACCTCGTTGCCGACCGCATCCGTGGTGTAGTGGTTAGAGCATCCGCTCGGACAGCGGAAGGTCGCTGGTTCGATCCCCGACCGCTTCATACCAAAAGACGTTCCCTGCCTGGTGTTCGGCATTAATGGGTACAACAAGGACTGGTCGGCTCGGAGTCAGTATAATGTGTCTGAGTGGGATATTCATGCTTCACTGCAGCATGGTCATTTAGCTAGCACTATAAAACCAGCTTCAGTCTGGGCTAGTACAAGCAGGCGCACATACACACGCATGCACGTCGTCATATGAGCAAAATAATCTTAAGCACGATGTTAACCACACTTTCACCTCACCTCAACTCGTTGCCAAGCAGATAACTCTATTACAGAAAAAGGGTTGATAGGTAGTTACATGTCGCAACCCCACAAATATCCTAAAATAAACGACTCAGAGTGGGAAGCTGTCTATAAATGTAAGTCCATCTAGCGAGAACGATATGTATTTCTCTATGTCACTCGGGATGCAGTTTATATTGCCTTCCATTTTCGAGATGGCTTGTATGATAAGGTGAGAATCGTATCCACGAAGGTTGTGCAAAACCACTTGGATGGGTATGATTTTGGGATTGATTTTCAGTTTCAAGTTGCATGCGTTGTGTGCGGCGCCTCTGTAACGGCCGTTGATGTGACAGTGATCTATCACCGAATCACTGTTAAGCGGGTGTTTGCACACATGGGATTGAGTGGCGTTCTTATCAACTCGCCAGTCGCCACAGGTCATGCGCATGGGGATGGTTTTATAACAATTTTTCCTGATGATTATTTCTTCATGTTGCAAGTAAGTGAGAAACTTTTCAGCTGTGTCTGTACCTCGGTAGATCACGGGAGGATTCGTTTTCCTGTCGTATCAGACCACAACGTAACCGAAGCGGCAAGCCTCGTGGATTTGCATTTTGTAAGTGAAATATGTTGTCTGTTGTGTGCTCGACGTTTTTGATGATTGCCTCGAAGTCGGCGTAGATGACGTAGTGCATGGACATTTGTTTCCTTTTGTAATATAGGGAATGGTGATACGATATCAGGCCCGAAATAACGATATTTTTTGTGAACTGCCGCCCTGACAGACGAAAAAATGTGGGTGAATGATGGCGGCCCTTCATTCGACGTCCATAGTTTAAAAGTGTACAAGAAAAACAGTAACATTGTCCGTGGGTGTCTACAACGCCCTAGGGAGAAAGATATAAAGAATATTGTGCAGCTTCCATCCCTAGGGGATTGTGTCGACTGCATTGGACCTCTCACAAAGAGAGGGTCCCTCTCAGAAGTGAACCTGTGCAAGGTTCCTCCTGATATGCTATTGTTGCTGTAAGGGAGTGAAATCAAAAGTTGCAAGACATCCACAGAGGCTTCACCAGCGCTGCTCTACAACATAAGACTGATCCCCAAATCACCTGTGACTTGAGCCACCGTGGATCCAAAAGCTGGATGTTTAATTATAGTAATCTATCCTAAGATTGCATCATTCAATGCTGACTCACGCTCATTATGAATCTGTATTGATATCGAGGAAACAGTTCATCGTTATTCTCGTATTATCGCTTTGGTTTTGGAAAGGAATGCTTGTCTGGCCTGTTCTATCAGATTATTTTCTCCTGTTCGCCGATGTCCCTCGTCTTGCGGGCCTTGGTTCGAATCTCTTGTTTCATTCTGTGGTATTTGGCGAGTTCTGCTAACACCAAATGGTACTCCGTGATCTTGCTGTCGGTGAGCACTGTGCTGATATGTGATCATCGATCGTGTTCAACTTGGCTTCGGCGAAAACCCCAATCTCGTTGTGCTTCAACGCTTGACATTGCAGCCAGCGTGAAATGAATTTAAGAGCTATTCCCGTCAGCTCAGATACACTGGCTGCTATTTACAACCCGAGAACTACAGAGGCGACGACAATGGTCGATAATAAGCCGACCCAAACTGCCCTGAGTCCCATGCTGGCTGTCACGAATGTAGTGTCTATCCCGTCGACAATATTCACGGCTCCCTGGTACTTTTTGCGCAGTTCTTGTCGTACATCACGTTCAATTTCCAGTTGGTGTTTGATGTCACTTATTTGTCGCAAACGAAAGCTATCCATGGATTCTTGTGTTTTGACCACTTCTTACATGGCCGGATACAATCCCAATCTTATATAATATAAGTTAGAAAATAATATTTAATTGGTTTTCAGTTAATCTTTGATTGATGTACCTAAGGCTGATAACCATTTTCGTATAGATTAAGGGGATGCCATTCGTTTATTTTAACAAGAACCCCATCGAAACTTGTAAAGGGGATTGATCCTTGTGGTATATGAATACGGCAACGTTGATGTTCATGTTCATTACACTAGCGTATTGTTAACCTGTTCAAAAGTACCAGAACTTCCTCGGGTGGAAAAACTTCTTTCATGAGTGTGGTGTTTAATTTTAGGGGTAGGAAAAAACATATTTGGTAATCAGGTGTGGCAGATGTAAAAAATGCAGTAAGCTCGGTTGGTACCATATTGCCGGTATGACCCAGTATTCGCAAAACTTGTATCGCATTATGAAATTTCGGTGTAAAGAACGTGAGAATAATTCTGTTACCTCGGAGACATAATCATTGTTTAAGACTATATTGGGTGAGACGAGGGTGATATCGATTACCCAGTCGATTTTGGGTGATTCCATCAACATTCATTTGTCGTTTTTGGTGTCTGAGATGGTACAAGGTGTTTTTAGAAAGTCCCTGAGTCTCTTTTCAATCTGCTAGTTTCACTTCTCGTAGCACGTACACGTTGTTTTGCAAGTGAAGTGCGTATAAGGTATTTTCCTTCCTGGGGTGATTGATTTCACGACTGTCCCGAAGATCAGAGAGTGCTAGTGGTGTCACTATTCACGTTTGACCGGTACTCGGTGTGATGTGATTTACGTTAATATCAGGATTCACCCCTAGATTCTGATCACTAGTCGCGATGACGATTTAATTATCGTATCCTACCATTTTATCATTCCCCAGTTGCGTGCCGGATGTACAATCCTACGCCGAAAACGTAGTCGACTTTAGATCTGGTACTTTGGAACACAAATTGGTATCACTTGATGGCCGTCGGTAAATGTACCGGAGACACTATCACATCATCGATGATTGATATATAAATTGTTTTTGCGCTTCGTAAGCTGTGATGATATAAAACGTTTGCGCTTGCCCACCGAGAATAGTCCACACGTACGTTCAATTGTTCAATCTGACAACACCTTTTCAACGTATCCAGCATCAATTTTCTTCCAGTCCCTGCCGAAACTTCCAAACACAGTAATTCTTGCTATTATCAAAAGCCATGAGATCATCACTCGTGACGTAAGATTTCGCGTACGCCTCGCAGCCCCATTTTTTCTGCAGTTTGCTGGCTTCCACGAGAGGCATATTGTGAATGGTGGGGATGACCAAACCGTGAACCATGCCTGGCAGACGCCAACAAATACGTTCCTACGAACGTCAATCGTACAGATTGTTCATCGCATTCCATGTGTTGTTTTACAGAAGGGTTGTGCTGATTTCTAGCTCAGTACCAAACCTGTTTTTTTATATGTTTCGAGCCTGGCCTCATCTTGATCACATTGGCTAAAAATAAATCGCTGATTCTTTTAAGTGCGGGTCAGGTTAAGGCCAAGGTTGTCAATGGCGAACGGGCATGACACAATTCTGTTTGCGATGAATCAATGTACGTAAACTCATTATGACAGGGAGATGTAAGTGTCTCCGAAATAATGGCGACTGGCGCGCTGACAGGTGCCATCAGTTCAACATGTTTTGGTGCATGTCGTTTGTGTTTACTGTGAAATAAACAAGAAAATGGGTGAGTTAACACGACAAAATCTGAGCAGGGATTTTGGCTCGGAATCGAGCAATCACGATTTTTCGAGCTTCCGAAGACCCTAGCTCCCAAAGTACTGCTTCGATTTTTGTACTGTATGATTTTGTAGTAAATCTATTAGCGTGAAAAGTGTGCATACTTTAAATTGGATAAATACAGTGAGTATTGTTGAATTCGCACTGAAACGAACTGAATATTGACCTCGTTACATCCCTTTCCTTTTATATAGTACTAAGACCCCGTCAGTGACAGTATATACCTTGATGGCAGCTTTTAGCGTTACAAGCCCCAGTGGTTCTACACACCATTTTAATCATAGAATATTTGTTGTTTTATTATGGCTAAATATCAGTACAATTGCCAGTGGCTGAAGGGATGGTATAAATCCAGCTAAGGTCCATGCAGGTAGCCAAAGCATTGTAAGTCCCCATGGTCCCTAGAGTGGTGATATACCTTCAGTTTTGGGCTATCCTCAGCCTTATTTTATATTGTATTGTCCTAATTTGAAATCCTTTTTTAGAGCTATACACTAGTTTCATTTCCTATTGCTGTGATATAGTAGTTGGTTTTACTGTCCTTCGTCGACAGGATTTTAATCTTTGCGAATTTGTCATGAATTTCTTACTGTCTTAAGTCACGATATGGCTGAATTACTGCCGCTGTGAATATAAACTTTAACTCACTCACTCACTCACTCACTATAACAATATGTCCCGTTAAATAATCCTCTTGAATATGTTTTTACAAACCCGAGTACAAAGTACAACATTATTTCCATACCACACCCGATAGGTGCTGAAATTGATGGTCCTGCTGTATTCATCATGCAATGGCCTGACTGCAGTTTGAGCAGTGTAAGCAGTTCATGTTGGAATATCCGAGTGATATAAGAGATAAATGACGTCACTCAACTCTCCGCATATTTCAGCGTGTGCGTCTGGTCGTTATGGAGACAGCTGTATCAAGTACTGCAACTCCCGTCACTGTCACAACACAGGGGACTCCTGTCCTCCTGACACAGGGGAGTGTTCTAATGCAGGCTGCCAACCAGGATGGGCAGGACCAGACTGTACAGGTATATACAGGATTGTACGTTGATGTGCAATGTCAATTTATACCAGTTTGTAAGTCACGTTTTTGTTATTAGTCGATATCTGTAACATAATCATATTACTGTCTATAACAGTACCAAGCTGTGTGCGATGACAACAGGGTTTTCAGATTGAAGAATGACATGGTGTGATAAAGAGGTTATCCCACTGGTGTGTTTTGATCGATTATGCCTATACAATTTGGTCATTGTATCATAACATGTTTACTACTACTATGATGTACCCTCCTTTGTGGTTTGTAATCCCCAACCGCGCGTTTAGCGCGAAGCAGGGAACATAGTATTAGGCTCTGTCCATCCGTCCGTCCATACATACGAATTATAATATCTTAAGAACCGTTGACTAGATTCTTTTCATAGTTGATACCTAGGTTTATCAAAGTTAACCAAAGGTCCCAGTCAGGTTTGGTGACATTGATCTTCATTTCAAGGTCACAGGCGGATTTTCACGTTTTACCTTTGTCAACGTGATATCTCAAGAACCGTTAACTGGGTTTACTTCATATTGTACACCAAGCTTTCCCGGAGGGAGACGCAGGGCCAAGTCGATTTTGGTGACTTTCACTTTATAGTCAAGGTCACAGCAGCACTTTGACGAGTTCATCATGTCAACCTGCATGTCAAGCTCTCAGCAAGATATCTCAAGAACCATTCACTGGATTTTCTTCATATTTAAGACCAAGCTTTATCTGGGAAAGGCGCAGGGCCCAGTTGATTTTGGTGACCTTCACATAGTTTTCAAGGAGATATATATTTCAATATTTCAGCATGTAAATCTGCAAGTTGATCTTTTCAGCGAGATATCTCAAGAACCAATCACTGGAGGTTCTTCATATTTGACACCAAGCTTTGTCTTGGGAAGACGCAGGGCTCAGTCAATGTTGGTGACCTTCAGGTGTTTTCCAAAGTCACAGTAACACTTGAAGATGTCAGCATGTTAACCTACATGTTCACCTTGTCAGCAAGACATCTTACAACGATTCATTGTATTTTCTTCATATTTTACACAAAGCATCATCTTGGGTGCAGGTTGACTGATCATGCTTTTGTTGACATTTAACTTCATCTTAAACTACAACCTTCTCTTTCATTACTTTTTAAGTTTGATTTAATAATTTGATGCGGGGGATTATGTCACCTTAGTGACAATGCTTGTAAAATTCGAAAGATCACAAGAATTAGCATCCAATCAGTTGCATGTAGTACATCCTGGCTTTTATCTTACTGGAAATACGAACTCTGGGTAGATTAGACATAGATGTTACTTTATATAATTATTGTTTGAGGCATGATGGGTTTTAATACGCTTCCGCCAGTTGAAACCAACCGTGTAGTGACGGTTACTGCAAGTATAACTTCAAATGTGATAGAATACAATGGAGTCGTGCCGGTGGATGTGCGGCTGATTACCACGGACAATTTTGTACACAAATTAATTTTGTACACAAATCAATTTAATTCGCATACTATTTTTAGTGTTTATATAATGGAATCAGGGACTTCTGGTCGTTGTTTGCTGTCACCGTTGTCTGTAGTTTCACCAGGCAATGGCGCCAAACATGCATAGTTTTGTTTTATGAATTTCGGCTCCATTATCATAGATATCAGAATTCAAATAGTAAGATGAAAACACCACTTTTAGCAATATTCTAGCAACATCAAGGCGGGGGACACCAGAAATGGGCTTCATAGACTGTCTGGGTCACATGACATCCATGATGTTGGTACGGATACTCAAGTCTGGAAATAGATCACAGATGCATTGAATACTCTGTCTGAAACAGATTGCGGTTCTTCTGCTTCCATTGGTCCGACTATGCTTTTCCCGTGGTCCTTTAATTGGCAGAATGAATCCCCAGTTAGACAGGGCACAATATAACAGACTCCGTTTGTGCAGTCGAGAACATCCCATTTGCCCCTATTCATGAGTTATCACATGCAGAACATGCATTTGCATCTCGGTCTTTTAATCCTCAAGTTGTGTTATCGTTAGCAGTATACATGTTGTCATTGCCGCGTTCAAATAACTTGAATAATATATTTGTGCGTACAATGATCAGTCTGTTTCTGTGTTTAGGAGTATATCTTTCTAATAACTTTGGTTATTATGTCTGCAAACGTGCAAAGTTTAGTATTAATATTAACAGATTCACTTTCTGTATTTACTAGCATGCGCCCTTGGGTATTACGGAGCCAACTGTGACCATTCCTGTGCTGCTCGTCACTGTGAGGTGGACTCCGTCTGTGATGCAATACAGGGCGAGTGTGTCGGTGGATGTACGGCTGGATATCGAGGAACAGACTGCAGGCAAGGTAATATTTTATCTTACCACACTATTTCACCATATTAAAGGCTCACTTGTATATAAGATTCAATTAACGGTTGATGTTCGTCCTTGTATTTTATTCCAATTACATGAATGATTCTCATGATGTTAAGCACTTGAATATCTAGACCAGACTCGATTATTTACTTCATACAGCTGGTACATTGTTAAGAGCACCATTAAACAATAAACGAAAATCAATTTAATAATGATAATAGTTTCCATATTTTGGTTGTTGAAGCCGTCGTTGGGCCATACTGTTTGCCCGGCAATAGGTTACGAATCTGCAGCAACGCTCTATTCCTTTACGGTAATTCCGAAATAATCAGAAAAGACAGTAACATTCTGATGACAATAAATTCACAGATACAAACTCTCACCCTCATTTACTCCAGGTCACCCTCATTTAAAACAAATTGCATGATGCCTACGTAAAAGCTCTGAACTGTGACTCTCAACAGAAAACTACATCGCTTTATGAAATACAAAATAACTAGACATTGCTTACACTACAGACAAGTAAGTCCTTGGTTTCATGTTTAGCGAAATATCTCTACCAATCGTTAGGCTTCATTGTACTTTTTGTTTGCAGCTAGAAATATTGAACTTTTAGTCAGTTATAGTTTGGGAAAGAGGAGCACCACAAAGATCATGAATCCAGTAAATCATATATACAGTACATCAGACTAAGTATACACCCTGTGCCCCCGATATTACATCTAGCGCTAATCATTACATTGTCTTTAACGTAGTTAACTATACACTTCATTACACACATACCATGAATTCCAGACTGCAATCCTGGGCTGTATGGAGCAGGATGTAGCAAGGCCTGTAGCGAGCGTCACTGTAAGACGCCATCTGGCAGATGTCATCACGTGACTGGAA
>VKKT01006766.1:33733-46061 GCA_008038995.1 Haliotis laevigata | reverse complement strand
GGGAATCGAACCCGGGTCCTCGGCGTGACGAGCCAACGCTTTAGCCACTAGGCTACCCCACCACCCCCTGAACATAGGGAATGTGGAAGCATGTCTGATACATATTCTACAGAATTACCAAACAGGCGAAACATTCTGCTGAGGCCACAATCAATTGATTATTAGCTTTTTATCCCCTCTTTCCTTGTATAAACCAACTGCCTTGTTTTGGATTCATTCCTATCAATGGATTTGTTTGTTTGTTGTTTAATGCCAACTCAGCAACATTCCAGCTTATATGGTGGCGGTCTGTAAACCGTGACTGATATCATGAACATTAACAGGGGTGGAAATAACCCATTGCCCGACGTCCGAGTCCAGTGTTTTTTTTCTGTCGGGCAAGCAAATTTGTATATCACATTGTACCGGTGTCCAGTTGACTTTCCAATGTTAATTATGTTGTTTACTTTAAAACATCAACAAGAAAACGGCCGGTATAGTATGAAAATTATCAGGGCAAGTGATTTTACAAGTGCCACTGTTCCGGGGTACACTAGCAATTTTAAGTTATTTCCACCCCTGAATTAATCTACACAACTGGGATACAATGGCATGCATCAACCAAGTCAACAAGCCTGAAACTTGATCCCATCAGTTGCTGAAGACCAATTCTAACTTTGAATTCACATAATTCTAATACATACATAAATACATATCTATGACTGGCAGGGGCGGTGGGGAAGCCCAGTGGTTAAGGCGTTCACTTGTCACGCTGAAGACCTGGGTTCAATTCCCCACACGTGTACAATGTGTGAAGCCCATTTCTGATGTCCCCTGCCCCGATATTGCTGGAAAATTGTTAAAAGCATCGTAAAGCCCAACTCACTCTATGACAGGCAAGTATGTGACTATGTACAGAAAAAAACATGGAGAAGATGTGTACATTACCTGTCAAAGACTGTATGGGAGCATGTTTGGTATGCACACAGGCCAAGCATACAGTGTATTTCCAGTAGAGACAGAAGCAACACTGATTTACTTTGACTGCAGGTGCTTGCAAACAATAAACTGATGTAAACTAGGGTGTTTCGTAGTCAAGTGGGCAGGGACAAACTTCTAATAAATAAGGCTGGTTCGATTTTAAAGCAAGGTGTTTTGATTTGCAATGCAAGGCATATACTAGGTTGCTCCTGGCAACACATTTTGATGTTGCCTGACTCCTTGTCTCATCACTAAACACAGGAAGCATCACCATGTCTACAAATTAATTCATCGATAAGCCACATAGACTATAAACACCTAATTCTCCAAGTGAGGCAAATTTATGTTGTCATTTAAGGGAATTCTCAAACCTACCAGCGAGCAGCTCATGAACATTAACAACAGTTATGAGGCATCCTGCAATGATACAGCTGCTTTACTGTGGGGTAGGTCCGGGAACCCTCACTTATGAAGGGTTGTGACGCTGGAGTGGCTACTTCCTGATGCCTTTCCTGATCAGTATCCTAGGTGCCGACATACCTCACAGGGGAGAACTAATACACACAACATGAAACTGGACATGTGCAGGAACAAGATTTCCTTTCACCAGATGTATCCAAATGTCCCCAAGGCTCAAACATACAAGTATCCTGTAGTCTCTCAAGAACACATATTTTATGAAACCATCAACCTATTGGCAAATATGCTCTCAATAAGTGGGTGCATGAGATAAACTTAAAGTCATGCTGGCAATATTTCAGCCATATCGCTCTGAATCAATGAAAAATCAAATAATTTTCAAAGGATATCACACTATCCATGAAATCAACTTACACATAAGGTTTGATAACAATAATTTTCTTAAGAAATCCTTGAGGATATCAGAAGGATTTTAACTTCAAGGAGAGAGTTACTGCTGGAGCTAGGGATCAATAATGTATAGAGATGACTGTTTCCACATAGAAACAGGGTCGAGCGTATACTGGAAGGATCAGATTTCTTCAAGCAGGTGGAGTGATATGCATTACCAATTCATGATAGAATAAAACCCTTCAAAGAACCATTTTATTCACAGGCAAAATAGTTATGAAAATTAGATAAGTTTACTTCAGTGGTTTTTAGGCATACTTGTGATTTCAGGAATATGGGAGCATCTTGTGATGAAAAAAAGAAACTATACTAGATACACTGTTACCCTCGTTACCCACTGTTATATGGACCAGTAATGATGCCGTGAGTGAGCGAGCGGAACAAGCTGATGTTTTTCAGAGCTGCAATTGACACCATATCCGACATATCCTGGTGGCCAGATAATAAGTAAGAAGAGGCAAGACAAACAAGCGCTTGATAGCACTGTTTCGAAAGTCTGCTGTATGAATATTTGCTTTAGCAATTATCAAACATCACCAGGTATTTCTAAAACCCCAAAGATGAACTGTCTTCTTTATAATTCAATCAAGATACACAAATCAGACTTCTAAACCATGTAGAAGTAAGTAAATTTCCTATATTCTTCACATCAATAACAGACAGTTTGAAATGTGTTGAATAACAGTCATATACATACCCCGATCTAAGTGCTGCTAATATATCCCAACAGATGCTGACCCTTCCATCAACTCCTGACAGTGTGTTTGATGTGTATTTTATCTCAGAGTATAGGTTCATCATCACTATTAACCCTGTATTGAGAAGCAGAAGCATGTCCTTTTATCACCTTGTTGAATAGCCTCAAGTTATGTATCAAATGGAATAATGAAATCACCGAACCGAAACCCTGTCTCGTGCGACGAAGTATATGTAAGTGCACCCCTAACCCCTCCTTTTGTCCCCCTTTGTTAAAGGAGTGACGACCATTCTCTAGAAAGTACGAGGAGGATATAAATTTGTTTGTCAACTATAATGACACGTGAACAGGTACATATTTTACTTCAATGGAAACAGGTTTTTAGGCACACCTGTTATTTATGCAATAATGGAACCATCCTGTGATGATAAAAGGAAACTGTTCGAGATACACTTAATTTGATATTTGTTGCACACGATGAAGCAAGTTCAATGAACATCACATGTTTAACAATAATAGAAAAATTTTGCAATAAAATTTAGATTAGCTATATGTGGCTGAACTTTAAAGTATGAGCTTGTTATCATGAGATTTGTAGACACACAAGACTGGGATTTTATCTTATCATTGCTGGTCTGAAAATCAAAGGTTAGGCTAGGAACAGTCTTTCAAATTATTACAGGATGCATTTTGTTAAAATGGGTTACATCAACAAAACAAGGTAAGCACTTAGTAAAATTTGACTTGAAAAAGATTATTATCATGAGAGAGCACTTCAAGAGGTATGGCAACATTAACACTATTGAAAACTTGTGTTATTGTATTGTAGGTATTTTCCTGTCACACAGTAACTTTGAGACACTACTGCCATCACATGGACTTGCTGAGCTTTAAATTGTAAGGCCTCCTTTATGGCTTTACAAATGAATTGAACAAACTGACTGATACAACAAACTATTTTTCCTCAAACTATATAGGTAGCATGGCCACCCGAAGATCGACAGGACTGGAAATTATTTGTAAATTGTTACTTCCCAAGTTTAATTCCCCTAAAGGATTATCTTATCTTAGCTGATATCTCTATCCCCCAGTCTGACCCCAACCAATGTCTGTGACACCCGACTTGGTCTTGCTTTTGAGACGACCCCCCATGTCTGTTTGTTTTTATAGTGGTAGTGAGACTCCATGGTAGCTACGTCTTTAAGAGTTTCACCAGTAAAAATATTATTTTGTACGTCAGCTATCGTTTCTAATGAAGCTAAGTTTAATTTCAAAATGGGCATTTCAAAAAGCGTCCTTTGTAATACAATGTCATCACACACTAATTTGCATAAAGCCAAGGTCTGTTCCAAATAAGTCGACTTGGACTTAGAAAAAACCCACATTGCTCATTTCTGCAATCTCTCCTCAGTAAAGTCCCTTTTTTATGTTTCCTATCTCCCTACCACCGAGACTGTAGTTAGGCCGAACATATTAACTACATAAATTGTGGAACTAAATGTGAAAAAACAGTTTTTTTTCTATTTCCGACAGTACTTTAGTTCTGGTTCCAACTTGAGCGGACCAAGTGTACAAACATGCTTGGCTGCCACAGCTGTTGACAGTCGTAATAGTTGGGTAATTTGGGATTGTTAGATCGAAAATTTGTTATTCCTGCAAGGATTATCGGTTCCTTACTGTCAACTGACAACCAAAAGACCATCCGAAAAGGTATGAAACGTTGTTTGTCACCGGAAGTACTAAGGTCTCGCGGAGTGCTGTGACCTACTTAAGGGCCCTATTCATTTGTATAAATTTTCATGGCATGAAAGAATGAGGTGGTCTTTAACTTTTCATGAGATGAATAAATATATAGGTGTGACCAATCAGATCGAAACTCTAATGTGACTAGAAGTACAGGGTGTAACAGTGTCCAGTCTAATGAGAATTACGCCAGTCAGGAAGTAGGGACATTATGCAATAACCCCTGAAGAAAACGAAGAAGAGTCCTAAAGCACTTTATATGTTACCAACATTCTACAAGCTCATCTTTGGGATGCAATGAAAACTATGCCAGCATGAATTATTGGCAAATTTTGCAGATCTTGCATTGTTCCTGAAATTAATAATAGACTTCCACACATATGAAATGAAAGTCAAGGTAACCAAACCTGATTGGGACCTTTCTTATACTGTGATGAGCCTAGGTACCTAATATGAAAAGAATCTAGTCAACGGTTCTTATGATATTCCAATTCATACGGATGTATGGACAGACGGACGGAGCCTACTACTATATCCCCCGCTTCATGCTAAACGCGTGGCGGGGGATAACAAGCAGAAATCCATATGATAAACTGTCTCCACCACATTACAACATCTAATTGCCTGTTAAACACATTACTCTGATAGAATACATTCTAAAAATTCAAGGCAAAGAACAATTAAAAAAAACGGTACAAATGTTGAAAATTAATCAGTACAAATTGCACTTTGGTTTTGTTGGTATGTGGTTTACCTTTCAAAGACACAACCCTTACTGCAATGCTACAGCACTAAATAAAGCAATTCCAGATTTACCAATGGTTTAAACCTCTTACTGAGGTTCCTTTTCAGTTTTTATTGTAGTTGCTGGTTTCAATCAGAACTGTATATTTTCAGAGATGAAGTGTTAGTCTGCTGTTTCAGCCAACGAAAAACAGTTCACAAAGAACAGGCATATATTTGGTTAAATAACTTGAAAATAAGCCTTCAAACATGACCTCATGTAATTGGTGGAACTTTCATGTCTAAGTGACAAGTACCAGTGTTAAATTGTTAAGGCATGTGGTTTTGGTTTCTCTGTGATGTGGCCACCCACTTGGTGCCTATGGCAGAGAGTTGATTGCTGTAATGACAACTATAGAAGTAATCTAAACATGATGCATCATCACCTCTTATTACCAGAGGGTGGTTGGGTAGCCTAGTGGTTAAAGCATTCGCTCGTTGCACCAAACAAGTTTGATTCCCGTGGGTGCAATATCTTAAGTCCATTTCTGGTGACCCCTGAAGTGATATTGCTAAAAGTGGTGGGGAAAACCAAATCACTCTCACTTATTACCAGCATGGGCTGCTGGGAACTCAAAATCACTATGGGATAGTTCCTATTACTACTGCGAAATATCGAAAACAAGGGACAAAATGGGAATAGAATGTTATCAAATCAAATAGAAAATATGAAATCTGCATGAACTTGGGACATATTCTAGAATCAATAGCTACAACTGCAGGTAAACAAATGTATTAATACATATGACAATACAGTCACTATATATTGCAATACATCACAATACAGTTGTAGCTGTCTATACTCATCCTCAGAAGAAACGCCTACCTTGAACAAAATCACAGCTTAATGGGGTTTGCAGATTCAATGAAAAAATTCATGTCATCAAAGCCACCAGGTTTCAGTGTACATATCATATATTGCATCCACGCACAATACACATTAAATTGACACTCACGAGAAATGTACTAAAGTAACCCTTTACACAGACATCAGCGTGACTAATAGCTATTGTAACACAATGGCTTCAAACACCTGTGTACATTTCAGAGCTCACTGTTAGCAAAGTACAAAGATTCAAGCAGCAGCACAAACCTACATGGATGAAATCATCATTAAATTCTGGTATTTTTTATTACATGCTTTATGTTGGTGATATATCCCAGTACAGAAGTGATATACAGCGCTATTATCACCCAGTCAGTAGACATACAGCATAATGGATCTATCCATATGACTGGTTCCTTACAGAACGGGGCAAACAGGTCTTCCGTAAGCTTGATGGAAAGCCTTCTGCAATATTATTATACATATATACACATAAAAGTCTGGAATCAACATCCTCATCCTGTTTAGCAGTATAACTAATGTCAGGGATTTCACTTGGATTCTTAACTTAGTGACCCGTGAAGATCCGCGTTAGGATTGATCTTCAGTAACCCATGCTTGATGTAAGAGGCAACTAACGGGATCGGGTGGTCAGGCTCGCTGACTTGGTTGACACATGTTATCGTATCCCAGTTGCGTAGATTGATGTTTATGCTGTTGATCACTGGATTGTCTGGTCCAGACTAGATTATTCACAGACTGCTGCCATATAGCTGCAATATTGCTGAGTGTGGTGTAAAACTAAACTCACTCACTCACTTAATGTAGTGGACTTGGCAGGCAAAGTTGGGAAGAAAAACAAGTGTTTTCTTAAAAATTGGGACATTTTTTAATTCATCAATACCAACGTCCACTTAAGATGTCAAGGAAACAATTTAATACAATACTTAAATAACCATGCAAGAAACAATACCTGTGTCAACCTATATAAACAGAATGTATTGTCCGATAGACCACAAGCTCACTTAAAGATTGGCATGATGTGTTTGCAATGTTTGATCACTGATATCACCCACTCGGTCACTAAAAAATCTCCTTCATTTAGAGGCACTAGTTGTATCTGTAAGCCTGACCATGGTTGCCTGGTGGTGGAATTGAACCTATTTTCAAACTTACAATGAACCTTTGTTTGTTAGTACCAAAGCCTGGTGATGCTCATAGGTTTCACCTTCAAGTGGTAAGCATGACCAGCATGACCAGCATGACCAGCATGACCAGCATGACCAGCATGCCTATAGTCCCAACACATCAAGCTGATCCTGTGGTATAACAGTAATACTACATGTTCAAGGCCTTCTGTATATAACCCACTCACCTAAATTAATAAAATCCAGCTAGTTATATGTTCCATTCCTTGTGATCACATCTTGACAGTCATACACGACTGCTTTCGTCATCTTACATGTCCTACACAGCTAACACACTTCCTATCCAACCCACTCACTCACTCATCCTGCTAATATAAACCAGGGACTATATTTTCGATAGTCGTAGGTTAATGTTAATGTATGGCACTTAGGCCAATCTACCGCTAAGAGAGCTTCGAAAATCTAGGCCCAGCTAATTATATGTTCCATTCCCTGTGATCACATTTTCACAGTCACACACGACTGTTTTCGTCATCTCACAACAGCTAACAGATTCCCATCCAACCCAATCACTCACTCACTCACCCTGTTAACACAATTCAGCTCATTATATGTTTCATGTGGCTGACCAAATATTTTCAGCCAACACCCCATTCCTTGTGATCACGTTTTCACAGTCACACATGACTGTCTCTGGTCATCTAACATGTCCTACACAACAGCTAACAGACTCTTCCCACCACACAACTGATAGCTAACAATACGTAACCCTGGTGATTGTTGTCAGCTTACGCTGCGAATATCGAGCTAATGTTGCCGAACACTCCACCATTACCTGCAATTACCAACACATCTCACACATCAAAGTCAGGACGGTAATGGTTGTCACATCTTCCTCAACATCAAAGCTGAAGTCGGAGTGAGAGTGTGAGATATGGCACTCTACGTTCTCCCTGCTCTCCACTTACCACTCCCATTCAATAATAGTCTTTTCATCTGAAGTTTATGTAGCACATATTTATAAGAAATGGAATATCTATGGCATATCCTCAATCCATGTACATATTACTTTTTTTCTCCCATTTCCTCTTGAAGCATCCAGTACATAAGATCATAAGTGTTTATGTAGCTCCCGGTCACTGGTGAAAATTAAGAAAAGAGCGTTTTAAATACACAATACCATTTAGAAAGCGGTCAAATGTAACATATGTTTTATCTGGGATAACACTTTATAAGTAGAGTACAGATTCTAGTTCTTTAGTAGGTCCAGACTTGATTATTTATAGACCACCGCCATATAGCTGGAATATTGATGAGCCCAGCGTAAAACTTAACTCACTCACTCGCTAGCACTTTAGTAAGGTTGAGTTCCATCTGGGATTTGAACTCTCACTCTCAGACTCTCAAGCACCTAAGCGCACAAAGTCGGCGATCTAACCCACTCAGCCACTGCAAGTTCTTCTGTTTTGCACAGAGTTTTAGTTGAAACTATTCATACAAAATCAGATTCAAACATTTTGGGCTGTTGCCTATTTGTAACATAAACTATTAAAGGCCATAATGCATACATTATTTGATTTCATGTTCAGTCCTGCAGATCAAAACATTTTCTTATGGAATACTTTTTTGATTTAATAGACTCAAACCAATCCTGCCAACATCCTCAATCTAACCTTTTTTTTACTACCTTTAACAAAATCTGTTAACAAACCTTATAATAAGTCTCACCCAATGAGTTTATACTGAAGAAAATGGAGTACATTCTTTACCAGAGCCATATTCAATATTTAAGGTAAACTGGTAATGGAAAATTTATTTCCCTCCAGTTTCTGCACTTTCTGGATCTAACATCTGTATTCCTCTTAAAGAAATATCTGCACATATTCACATGGCTGTCAAGAATGTCACACTGACCTTTCAAAAATCTTCAACTCCCTTCTGTTTATTTCTTGGATAAGGCAAGGAACCTCACAGTTGGACTGACATTTCCACTGTGGTCCTATTACATTGTTTCATGACCTGGAGGTCATCCCTACACCATGGTTGGTGTATATGAAGCATGCTATCAGTCCATCCTATACACTGACTAAATGCCACATCTTCCTCCTCCCTATTGTCTTAACACCATCTCGTACTCTGTGTGCAAGGTGAAATAAATATTGATTTAATTCAAGGCCAGTTGAAATCAATTAAATGCCATTTTTCCCCCTAAGTGAGAGGAGATATTTAATAAGTGAGAGGAGATATTTAATATGGAGTTCTGATTTCCTTAAAGGCGAGCATATGGTATTGCAAAATGATAACACGCAATGAGCTTTAACCTACTTAATGAAGGAGAACAGAGTTTATAATGAGCAAGAGTGATTTTTTAAATTTTGAAGTGATGAATAAATTGTGGAGTCAAAATCACAAATAGAATAGACCTGGGAAGTTTTTGAGGCATGGAAAAGATGATCTAATATTTCTTGACATGTTTGCAAAATAATTTCATAAATAGTGGAATAAAACACTTAAATTCTGCTCATGGTTTTTTAGGAAAATCCATGAGTACCCCTGGCACACACAGCAAATACCATAAATCTCATGTTCAAACCAATAACCAGCAGATCCTGTGCAGTAAAGGGAAACAAATCTTCACACACCCACTTATTCATGTGAAAAAGTGAGTGAGTTTGGTTTTACGCTGCTTGAAGCAATGTTCCAGCAATATCATGGCAGGGGACACCAGAAAAGGGCTTCACACAATGTACCCATGTGGGGAATCGAACCCGGGCCTTCAGCGTGACGAGCGAACGCTTTAAACACTCGGCTTCCCCACCGCCCCCAGTTGTGAAAGAGATGAGTATCAATTCAGAAAATAACAGCCCTAGAAACTCTCAAGACATTTTCCTGTACCAAACCAAAATGCTTAACAGCACGTGGCAATATATGGAACTGTCAAACTACTGATCTCTGCAAACAAATTCAATTCCCACACAGGTAGCAGTGTCCAGGTGGAAAGTTCCACTATCCAAAAACATTATCTTAGAACCATACAAATCCAGTTATACATGGTTAGAGATTACTGCTAGACTGCATAACTTTCTCACGGAATTTCTCCAGTTCACATGGAATTCTTCCTATTCGTCACAGCTTTGTATATAGTTATTTCAACCTGAGTTCAGGTAATATCAGGTCTATATACCACGTACTAGTGGTTATCATAAATCACTCTACATTTTCAAAGGAATAAAGCTCAATTGTTCAACGATCAAAAGCTGGCAGGGTTAATTCAATCTTTTATCTTGCTTCAGTGGAATCTTTAGAAAAGTCTTTTTTTCAATCATGGGTCATGTTGCATTCATAATGTACCAGGTACTAACTTTTCTATCTGGTGTATAAAAGATGGGGGATAAAAGCAAATATGAACTTGTATGGGATGAGATGGAACAGGTGGACTTTCGTTCAGCCAGGTGAAAATATTAGGGTAATCTGTTCGATATCATCGGTTGTGTAGGTATGGTTGTCCATGGTTTAGAGGGGGAAATATTTTAAAAGCGTACACTAAAAGAAATTGCAGCCTTTGTTATGAGCTCTACTTGAAATTAAATGTATTGGAGTCATACAAGAGTCATAATTTTAGTGATAACTATGTAAACGTTTAACTGGAATGTTTTCGTCAAATAATGGGTGATTTCTATACTGACCATCCTGTCTTTGGATGCAGGCTTGTGGATCTGTATTGGCTTCTAAGCAAGCGTACCCCTGATACATTTTGCAGAAATACACGAAAACAATTATTGCTTATAATAATGAATAGTTTAAACCACAACACTCTTCAAAGGGAAAATACTGGCTTCAGTTCAGAAAATAACATTAGTACTACAGTAGTGTTTAAAATAATATTCTCCATTCATTTCAAAATTAATTTCTCCAAGTCATTATATTAAATCACAAAGATTCAAATAAAAAGGAGGCTTTATAAACATATCACATTTCAGTTTCCATTATTTTTCTTTTGGCTTTGACTTAGTTCAGATAGATTCATCTGTAACCATGGTAACATAACAAAATACATTAGTCTGGCAAATAGAGCTTTCTAAACGCACCCTTGTCTAGAAATGTACAACAACAATAAAAACACATGAAATGTGTCTAGACTGGCTATTTTTGCAGATGACAAAACAGCGACCACCCATACCAAAATGAGTCGTGTATGATAATCAACATTTTACAGGCATCATTAACCACAGGATAATGTCAGGCCTACAGAGAGTCTATCTTATCACCCACTCATCTCAAGATGTCTGGTCAAGCAGATGCTGGTCGCAGCCCGCAGGAAGGTCTCGGTAGCTCCACTGCATATAGGCTTGTTTAGAGCTTTAATCGCAGTCCATACCAAACAATCCTGTATTCTCAGTCAATAGACAGCCTCACACCTCCGGCCAGTGATTTTGTCATTCACGCTCCTTCCTACAACCTGAGGGTTGTTTTTTAACACTGCTGTAAAGTGATCAACCACCTGGACACACTGTTGGATAGACTAATGCTTAGTCCCTGAATATATATAATTTTGAGTGTAACAAATAAACCCATTTAATTTGAACAGGAGCCCCAATGAGTTGGGAGATTTGGGCTGAACCTGGAGAATTCTAGACTTGCTTCATTTAGGGCTTGAGCATTGTAGGGAGGGTAATGCTGTAGGGAAAATAATATGGTTCAGGTACTGTGAGACAGACTAGTTGTTGGAGTGCATATTAGTCTGGATGGTCTGTGGCGAGATGTTTTGTGTCTTTTCACATATTACTGTTTTCACCAGTCCTTACTGACAGTCATTCATGTAGAATGTGGTCAGTAAAGTACTGCAGTACATATGTTCTGATTCAAGTGTATCATGACAAATATCCAATTTGACAAGCAAAGTGGGAGAAAAGCCCTAATTTCTTGAGTTTCTGTGAAACCTAAATGTACAAGAATATTATAAATACCGTTGTCCTGTTTCCAGTGACATTTCAGCCACCTTTGAATATCTAAATWACATGGAAATAATTTATACCAATTTGGGAATTTGACAAACATATGTAGAAAACCTGGGACTGAATTTCTGCCTCTGAGAATGCAATGATAAATCACTGAATATGATTGATAAACAAAACACAAATTGACAGTTGAAAATTGTGGATAATTATATTTTTGTAAAAAATGATAGGAAGTGCCCTGGTACTTGAGAGGAAATATGACAACAGAGTTTCTTGCTGCGCTTGTAAATTGCCAATTCGTTTTATCCATCAACCAAAGGAACAACACACATTTTTGCAAAAC
>VKKT01006760.1:18432-28499 GCA_008038995.1 Haliotis laevigata | reverse complement strand
CCAGCAATATCACGGCGGGGACACCAGAAATGGGCTTCACACATTGTACCCATTTGGGGATTAGAACCCGGGTCTTCAGCGTGACGAGCCAACGCTTTAACCACTAGGCTACCCTACCGCCCCTTTTGGCGGTGACGAGCGGTGAGGACAGGACCACGATATGGTCTGTGACAGCAGAGGTTTCTTCCGCGCAAATATCGACACACTGTACCCTCACTTATGGGTCTGTTGTGAGTCCCAATGGTCTGGCGTGCTGTGCCCGCCGCTCTGGTGAAGCGATCCCGCAGATGGTTGCACGCAATTTGTCGGTCTTGACGCTGTGATGTAACTGAAGGTCGTGCACGGTCTTACATGCTGTTACTGGCCTGATACCGCTCCTGTAGTCGGTAGATTGTCCTAACATGAACATTAAAATGATTGGCTACCCTCCGCGGAGTCTGGCATGGCGATTGTGACAAAACAAGAATAATTTCAGGACTCGCTTTCATTGGTAGGGTTGTCACGATATGCACGTGAAGTTTCATTTTCACGAATGTCACACGGAACCTTTTTCCCACGTCTGTCTTTTTAAGTGTGCTTTTTAGGTATGCTTTTTCACCAGAAAGCACACTGATGTTGGCAATAACTGTCAATTTGGATTGAAAAAAGTTAACAACACGGTACAATCATAATAAAAACGCCATCTTATAAGAACAATATTTTGTATTTAGTTTTGAAAGGTGACGTTTCTTTTGAGGTTCAGTATCTATCTCAGTTGATTTCCTGAACGGGACCAACTATATATTTACCTTACAGTTACATTTCTGTGCAATTTTAATGACAAAAAAATCACTATCGCTTCAAACATGAAGATTGGCTTCTTCGAAATGCACGAAGTTTGCACGAAGCATGCTATAGTGGAGAAGACAGACCACCAGACGCTTATCATTTCAACTCAATGTTTAGAAGTGCAGAAGTTAGAAAAACACCCCTATTGTGAAACATATTCCACATGCCAAGCCTCGGGGGAAATGACAGATAAATATGCTAAGTCTGGTGCCACACGGCGTGACGTGAGTGAATGAGTTAAGTTTCACGCCGCTTTTAGCAATATTCCAGCAATATCACGGCGGGGGACACCAGAAATGGGCTTACAACATTGTTCCAGTGTGGGGAATCGAATCCAGGTCTTCGGCATAACGAGTGAACGCTTAGACCACTAGTTTACCCCACCGCCCCTCAATTCAAAGTACATAGAAACACCATTTGGTACTTATGGCGATTGACCTTTCAAGTATGCAGTCCCCACTCCATGGAACAAACTTCCTCCTACTTTAAAGTGTGCACCCTCTGTACAGGCTTCCGCCGCCACCTCAATACACATCTATTCTCCTCAGACATTAAACTGGCATTACGAGACTACTTGAAGCGTCTAGGAGCAGGCTAGCTGGTACTCGGCCCTATATAAATAGATTATTATGATTATGGCGACGTCTTCAGTAAAACAATGCAGTTTTAAACCGTTCCCGTAATGGCAGCCCATCAGTAACGACACGGGTTCAAACTATCAATGCCTACATCCCGCACCATACCTGTGTCGGCCAGAACAGTTTGACGACGTCACCCACCACAGACGCTCATTCCGACGGCGATTTCTGACGCCATCACGTCGACGTGTCCAGTGGAGTAGACTTGCAATGGCGATCACGTGAGTAGATAACAGTTCTCTTCACTTATCATTCACGTTTCATTCTTCACCGATCTGACGGCAGAACACGTATCCACAGGGTCACATGGGTACCTTACATCAGGTCATGTGTGTCCTGGAAGGGGTTGTTTCGGGACGGCAGCAAGAACACCAGTGATGTTGATAGAGGAAACATGAATGCTGTGAGGTCCCGAGATTTTGGATTTTCAAATAGCCGCTTTACCATTTGTTTGCAACAGAACGTCCCTAAGTGTCGTTTCAACATCAGTATCTTATCAGAAATGTTTTAGCGTGTTACCGTTATCAACAAGATGCCCCGATTTGTCACCCACTGAAAACCTCTGGGATGAAATGTATCGACGTTTACGACGTCATCCGAATCTCCGAACAAGGCATGTGAACACCTCATTTACAAATCCCAGGTGCGCGGTTCTAATGGTTTTGCTGATCGTTAACAAAATATTATTTCATTCGCGGCAGTAAGAGCTTGCTTTTTGCAGTGTGTCTCAATAACTATTTTACGCCTTTGTGTATACGTGTCTGTCTGTTGTCTGAATGGCAAACGCTGCTATTCCTACAACATTGACGGTGTGTGTAGTATAGCGTGAATACAAGTAGCTACCGACGACATACTGATATACAGAGTATGAAAACAGTAAATGGAAATGAAATTTTGCTTTTATGATTTTTCGAGAATGGGGTTATGACATAAATGATTATTCATTATCTATCTGTGGTATTGAATGTCACAAGGTGCATACTGTATTGTGCTTGCAATTTAACTGGGAAACAACAGAAAATACAACTCTATGTGATTTTCTAAATATCTGAAGTTATTATCATACGCAATATCTAAGCCAGACCTAAAAAATACCGTTTTTAAAATATAATCTAAATAATGATTAAAATATCAATTCACATAACAGAGCCCACCACCCTCATTCCTCTCTCAATCGCTTATACATGATTAACGTGGGGGGCTCTTCATGATTGAATTGTATTGTGTAGTTCTGAACATAGTTTTTTATCAGATGATACTCTGGTGATGAATGTCAAGACTCATGATGAAAGCAAGGAATTCCACAGCTATTTTAAGGTGCCAAGGTTGTTGGACAGAACGTGAAATTTGAGGTTGATGGCGATGTACTGGCGGTACAGCGATGGGAGTAAACCAGGTGAAGTTCTTCACCATGACTGCCCAGAGTCGGTTATTTGTGGAGAAACTTTCTGAGAAACCATTGTGTGTACATTTAGTGTGTGGACAGAACAGAAATCCAACCGACTCCTTCGCCTGGATGAAGTCGGCTGGTCTTAAAAGTGAAAGAGAGGGCTTCCTTTTTGCTGCCTAAGACCAGTTACTTCCCACTCGTAATCGCCAAAATATGATTCCTAAACAAAATATCTATATGAAATGACGACTTTGCAATGAATTTACAGAAACTGTACAACATCTTGTCAGTGGATGCCCTTCCTTGGCACAAACCTTAAACGACATGATGGCATGGCTCGTTGCTTCTACTACAGTCTCCGCCATGTCTGTGGCTTTGACTCCGAGGTCCATCCATGGCACGACCCTGGACATGTCCAGGGCATCATTGAAAATCATGCTTTTAAAATTCTTTGGAATAGGCCCATATACAGCCTCAGAGGGTCTGATCTTGTCCTTTGTGATAAGGCCATGAATCTATTCATATCATTGCGTTTTCTGTCCCTTCTGACAGCAATGTGATTGGCAAGATTCAGGAAAAGCATGATAAATATGCGGACCTCGCCTTTAAAATATCTGGCCTGCATCCCAAGTACACTATCGTTAGGCTCCCCATTTTTCTAGGTGCCCTTGGTTTGGTACCTCCTGATCTATTGGCGCATATCAGGAGAGTGACGGGGTTCTTCACCGGGAGCACAGCCCTTCTGACACTCTGGGTAATGCAGAAGGCTGCAGTGTTGGGGAGTCCGGAAAGTTCTTAGTGGGTTCGACTAGGCAGCGTTTCCTGGGAGAAGTCTCATTGGCTGTCTGGGCTGCTTGTAGAGGGGGCAAGGGCCTTGAGCTGATGATGAGCCTTACCAGCCTGACTGTGCCAGGATCACCCGAACCCTCTCTGCTGCATTTTTATCTTAATCTGTAACACATAATTACCAACTGTATTGGTATCTCAAACTGTTTGTCGTTGAAAATAAATAAATAAATATGCTGTTTTCGGCACAAATTCACACCATTTGGAAGACAGTTGGGGTCATTTCCCCCAAAACCACCCAATAAAGGCCTTCACTTAACCAAACTATTTGTATGAAAACAAATCACAGCCACAGACTTCTTGCTTTCAAACTGTGTCGGAAATGAGTGATGGTTGAATGGATACAATCACATTTAACAAGTTCTTTCAATCTTTAATTACATAAAAAATACCTCGGTATATGTTCTTTCATCCCTCATTTTTGTAAGATGTGTGTGAGTCAATGGTATTCAACCAAAGACAAATCTAGATTGCCAGTGCCACGTGGCAATGTATACAGATACGAGAAATGTGTCTATATAAATCTTATTATAGACCTACTTTGGGGGAATGATTCCAATGTACACATTTGTTAAGTTGAATATAAGCTATATCTTAGTCATATATGGACCTGGATCCCCAAACGAAGTTCAGTGCAATATGCCTTGTATATTGTACCAAGACCAGTGTGCGAAATAGCCACGGGCCAGCGGGACCGTGGCTAGTAAAAATCCAATCGGGACAGTAAATCCCCACTCACTGGCCCGACTGGCTAGTGAATTTTCATGGGGTCATTGGTTATTTATGGTAATTTACCTTTTTTGTAAACTTTTGCTTAGTTTCTACATTCAAATTTCGGGCTAGTGAAATATTTTGTGGGCTAGTAACTTTCCAGCATTCATGTTTCACCACAATACACGTAATGACATAACACAGGCATGAGTCATTTCATACTGATTAATACAAAATAGGGGTTTTAAAATCAGAATTTTGAAGTGGACATACTAATTATTATTTATGTATATCTTTCATGGTATTCATGGAACATGTCAAAGAACAAAACTACAATCAGCTTCGACATGTCTACCAAATAATAGGAGGATTTTTTAAAGAAAATAATAGTAAAGACGATGTTGCTTCTAGTACATAATCAAGCCTTGAAATGCACACCAGTCATATATTTCAGAAACCTCTTTAAATGGCAGATACGAAATCCCTTAACAATTTTATTGTAATTCATACTGTACTATTTGTTGACGTTACCTATTAAACGACAAATATAGTCAAGAGGTGAATGACTTTTCAAATATTTCATTTGTAGGTGAGTGAGTGAGTTTAGTTTTACGCCGCACTCAGCAACATTCCAGCTATATGGCGGCGGTCTGTAAATAATTGAGTCTGGAACAGACAATCCAGTGATGAACAGCATGGGCATCGGTCTGCGCAATTGGGAACCGATGACATGTGTCAACCAAGTCAGCGAATCTGACCACCCGATCGCGCTTGTCGCCTCGTACGACAAGCATGGGTTACTGAAGATCAATATTCTAACCTGGATCTTCACGGGTTCATTTGTAGGTAAAGTATTGTCCAACTAGCTACTCCTAATTGGGTATGTCTAAGAAATTCACTGCTAAAGTTATTTCAAACCGAAATCTACCTTCGTCTTGTCAGTTTGCTTCATGAAATTTTAATATCTTATCTGAAAATCAGCAAGCTGCAACTAAAAGATAACGGACCGTTCATAATTTATGCCTGTGGGGAACAGCTTATTTGTTAGCACACACGTAAGATGCAGAGCCATCTAACCCACTCAGCTATGGAGTGATATAGATGGCTGACCTTGTGTGCTGGCGACGAGGTGCCCGACTCTAGATCTGAGAGTGTTTGAATGCCAGATGGGACTCAACAGAGGTACTAGAATCTGTACTTTACCGAGAAAGTGTAATCCCAAATATAACACGTATTTCTTTGGGGCATTGTGTATTCGCATTCAGACCAATTTGTGTGATTTTATACGGAGTTTTACTTTTTTATATATATATGAACCCAGTTTGGCGTGAGTTTTATCGGTTTTATCTTGAAAACGTGACACGAGTAATATAGTGTGAGTCACAAGCTAAATGCCTGAGAGCATAGGCGGATCCAGAGTGGGGGTGCAGGGGTGTGATAGTTGAGTTGGTGTGCATGTCCTTTTTATGACTAAATGTTGAAAATATATTATTCTCCCGTTACAAAGCTGATTTTTTTGTGAACCGTTCTTCTGTACACCTGGACAGTGCGCACTAAGGTATTCTAGTAAAGTTACCGTAACGAATAATCAGTTATATAGGTCGTTCGTTATTGGGTAAGAAATATTTGACATCACAACTTACGAATTGGATAAGCTGCATAACTGTATCAAGTTGGTTCAGAATACACCCGTACATGATCACCGACTGGCCGCGGCCGTTTTGAAGGTTTATGTCGGCGCCGGACGCCAATAGTAGCTTAATGACGCCAAATCTGCAGTCTGGGTCGTGGACATACATCACACATGCCATAAGAGGCGTCTCCATGCGCTCGTTGCGGGCGTTGACGTCATATCCGGCCTCCAAAAGCAGCTTCACCTGGGGGAAAGAAAAATCATATAGCTTCGGAAGTGACTAGTCAGACACTGTTGCGTGGCAGTTGGAGGGACCTACGAAAATAGTTCGTCTTATCCGAAATTCGACACAGTCGTAAAATAAGTGAACAAGGACTACGATGTGAACAAGCAGTTACTTCGAGAGAACCGTACGTTTGACACAATATTGCTGAAAGAGGCGTAGAATAGCTTTTCAAGCGAGTGAGTGAGTTTAGTTTTACTCCGCACAATATTCCAGCTATATAGCGGCGGTTTGTAAATAATTGAGTCTAGACCAGACAGTCCAGTGATCAACAGTATGAACATTGATCTACGCAATTGGGAACTATGACACGTGTCAACCAAGTCAGCGAGCCTGACCACCCGATCCACTTAAAGACCTCTTACGACAAGCGTGGGTTACTGAAGATCAATTCTAACCCGGGTCTTCACGGGTCTGTTTTCAAGCGAATGGAAACATAATACTCAGGATAATGAAAGTGACCCTCTCACTGATAAACTTAAAATGGACAGTAAATATACACTTGAACTCGAGCCCTTATCTTGTGCTTTAAATATTTAGAAACTAATCATCTAAAAATTGTTTAGAATCAACGTTTCAAATCACTTGAATCCATAGAAACCGTTTTGCATTTACATCACTTAAAATTACAAACACAAAGAGAAATTTACCACTGAAATTATTTAAATACATTTAATGGATAAATGTGGGGCTTTTTTAAAAAATTTAAATGTATGTATTTTTTAGACGTTTCAGTATCCCTTGAAACAGTAATCCACGAAAACAGGTTTGGATTGACACACGTCAGCTGACTGAATACAAACCCGTTATCATTGAAACTTTTTAATATATTTTATTTAAAGACAGTATCAGTTGTATGCCACGGTATTATTAAAATATTAAACTTAGCAGTGGATAGGTCTATATTAATGTCACGTCAAATATGAATATATCATTCATTCAGTCATTCATTGGTACAGGTAATTCTCAACCATGGAGGACGTGGAAACAACTTTCATACCCAGCAGTGACAGCGTGAATGAGTGGAATGATGAAATTGATGATATTACACTTTCCCATGTTGGTGAGGCGATGGAGTTGATTTTAAAGTTTGAGGACCTAACTTTATCCCAGTCTTTGAACCTTTACGAAGTGAGTGGAAGCCCTGGATTGACCTGGATGTTGGATTATTTGATCTTCAATTCGACCCGTTTTCTGAAGAAAATAGGCCTGATGGCATTACTAATCCTATTGATCCACCCGCTCAAACTGAACGATTTGCGAAAATCGTATCAGAAGACAATATTTTGCACGATATTTAGAAAGTAAGAACACTCGAAATAACACGAATTTGGCGATGCGTGTTTTCGACCAATGGCTAGGATCTCGACAAGATATTTGTGTGCCAGAGATCAAAGACTTTACATCCGCCGATGTAAACAACTATATGTCCAGGTTGGTGTTGGAAGCGCGAAAGGTAGATGGTTCAGAATATCCACCCAAAACCCTCTATCTCTTAGGTGCCGGTTTGCTACGTCGCATGCGGGAAATGGGAAACATCGGCGTTAACTTTTTGGAATCGAAAAAACTTGCGTGTCAGCGTTTCCGACAAGTTCTGAGTGCCGAGATGCGAAGATTAACAGCAAAAGGTATCGGCAGGATTGTTGAACAAGCTGAAACCATCAGCGAAGGAACCGATAAACCTTATGGGATAAAGAATTGCTTGGTATAAAACCAGCCAAAGTCTCCTGAACACAGTGGTCTTCTACAACTGTAAACTTTTCGGACTCCGAGCCTGTGATGAACATAGAAGCCTACAAGCTAATCAAATTTTGGTCGGGACTTATCAGATGGGACCATATATCGAATTTCGTGGAACTACAGCCAAAAATTACACTGGAGGTTTGGCACACCGGGCAGTCGAGGCGTCACCACTCCACTGAAGACTTACCACGCGTGTATGAACTGTATCTATCCAAGATGGACAACAGTGGGCCGTTTTACAGGAGACCCCTTTTGGCTAAAGGAAATGACAACATTCGATTTTCCAGTCAGGTGATTGGTGTCAACAAACAGAACTTTTTTTAGTGAGGAATATGTGCACTTCCGCTGGTATTCCTGGCTACTTCACAAACCACTCCGGGAAGCGCACGTGTGCTACACGTTTGTACGAAGAGGGAGTAGAAGAGCAGGAAATAATGCGAATAACCGGGCACAAAAGCGCTGAGGCAGTGAGAAAATACAAGCGACCGTCACAGTCTAAGTTGTCAGCCATCGAAAACAAACTGGATCCACCTCTTGCACCTACACGAATGAAAACGGAGCCCTCTGCCACTGTAAGTCACGGAGACGGCGGCGTCCACACCATCTATTGTGTATCAAAACTGCATCTTTAACTTTTAATTCCAGATTGGAAACAATCTAATTTTTAATTCAATTGCTCTTTTTGTAGTTTAATACAAATGTTTTAAAATGATATTCATTTTTTCCTAAATAAATTTGTCAACATTGTACTTGTTTTTATGTTCTACAGTGTATCTCAACTTCCTTCTGGCGAAACCTGTTTACAATGACGTCATAATTTCGGCACACGAAAGGGGGCGGAGCAAGCATTATCCAGAGAGAATCAGTAGGGCGAAACCATGTAGTAACTAGCAGGTTACAACATGGGCAACATCAAAGACCCCGCCGCTTATCTAAATCAAATCAACATTAAATCTAAATCTCTTCGAAAATTCCCTATACGATTCCGACTTGGTCTCAGTGGATCGGAAGTGAACAAAGGAAGACACCACTGCATCGAGAAATCACCCCAACTTTGCAAAATATGTAATAATGGAGCCAAAAACGAGTACCATTTCATGTACGTGTGCCCCATCTATGGTCAACTAAGATCTAGGTGTTTACCTCCATATAACTTCATGTCTATATATGATTTTAAGAATTTGTTATCTTGCAATAACCCTACTACCCAATTTCAAAATAATTTGCTCTGTGTATACACCATGCTATAAAATTACGCCAAGCTTTCTATTGTTAACCATATTGTATGTTGTTATATTGAAATATATGTAACTCGACAGTCTGTGGGCCTGTGGCCTTTCGTACATAAAGCGTTGAATTTAATTGAATTGACAGCAGCTGTATTCTCGAGCCCTGTTCCTGTTTTTGAGTCACCACTTCAATGCAGTGGCTATACCACTGGACAAGTAAATCATATTCGTCACGTTTCGATTGTCAACACGTGGATACGTGCGTCGACTGGGGAATTAGCTCATGTTTAAGATGAAGTGTACGTACAATACGTTGACAAGACGAAGGAATACGTTGAGCTTAAACTTCTTTAGTTACATGACAGACAAATACACAAGGTATAAATGTAGTGAGCGGAGTACCTGCTCAACCCCAGGGCCTTTCCTACGAGCGGCATTATCCTGCTGGCGGTCGTCCTTACACAAGCAGGCGGTAAACCGGACTCGACTCCTTTTTCCTTCACTGTCTAGATGTGAGCATACTAAGTATATGTACAGTTTTTGATAACAATGGACAGGCGACGACTCAACCATGGACTCAACAATAACACTTCCTTGACCAGTTGATGTGATGGCAGACACGGCCAAGGGGGATGACCAGTTAGGTTATAAATGTCATATACAGTAATTAATTGCCTGACAAGTCAATGTACAATACGGAGTGAGTTTAGTTTTACGCCACGCTCAGCAATATTCCAGCTATATGGCGGCGGTCTGAAAATAATCG
>VKKT01006756.1:22967-38675 GCA_008038995.1 Haliotis laevigata | reverse complement strand
CAGGTTGCATAAATCTGAACATTAAATATTTTTTATACAGAGTCTTTTTATCCTGTTTAACACTGAATTTGTGCAAACATTTTTGTTTTTCATGTAAAAATGTTTCAAATGTTTCAAAACTTTAAGCATAAATATTCAGAAACTGCTTTGATAGAGTCTAGTATCCTGAGAAATGTCTGCATACTGTGCCTTATCAGCTTTGAGTGGGAAAACATCTCAACCAATGAATTAACTGACATCGTTCAAATTAGAAACAGTTCTAACGAATCGGTGCAATATGGAAAATCAATAACAGTATTTCGGAAATTCTTATGTTCAAATACAGAATGCTGTCAATAATATGCTTTGAGCAAACCAACACGGATGTTATCGAGACGGAAATTTCCTTCGTTTTAGATTGCCCATTTATCATCTATCGTGATGATTCACTTTTGATAAAAAATAACATTTAAAAAAAGAGATTTATCATATGATTACAATAATTGGTGTCAGAATTATTTATTCATTGTGTTGAAATACATAATCAGACCCAACATAAAGATTTATCTATTTCACGTCACAGCCAAACCAGATCATATTGTTCTTTTGAAAGAACGAAGATTAACCTTGAAAAAGTCACATGGGTTTCCAATTTGTTTCGTATTGACTGCTCCTCAGCAGTGTAGATTTTATCTGCCAATGAGTGGCATGACTGTAACGTATGGAAGCGTATTAGGGTCACGTAGAAAAGAATATTATCTCCTAATTAGGTGATACTATCTCCTAATTAGGACTTAATATCTCCTAATTAGGACTTAGTATCTCCTAATTAGGACTAATTATCTCCCAATGAGGACTTAATATCTCCTAATTAGGACTTAATATCTGCTAATTAGGACTCAGTATCTCCTAATTAGGACTTAGTATCTCCTAATTAGGACTTCATGATCTTATAAATACCTTTGAAAAGAGTCATTCAGTAGTCATTCACTTCTTCTGTTTGGGTTTGGCCTCTTGGATGTAGTCATGGATGAAAGCATACGAATTTGTTTCATGTTTGGCTTGCCGTATTCAGAAATGTTGTCTTGCTTGGCCCATTTAAGTGTCGTTTGGCCAATTTAAACAGTCCTCTTAACCCAAAGGTGTCCTCACAATGTGCCTACATGCCATTCTGCCATTAGTCCAGAAACCAGTCCAAAACATATACAGTAGACTCTGTCTAATCCAATATTGATTAAGAATAGACTAAATACACATTCGTTTTAAGAATTTTGTTTTACTTAGTTGATTAAGATAAGACTAAATAAACACATTTAGAAAGCTACAACTGGCTTCTGGGCTTATGAAGCTGTACTGTCAATACAAAACATTAGCCGAAGTGAAGATTGGTGGTCTAAAGACAGTCAGTCTTTGCTTGTTATCGACGATGGTGGAGACAACAAGCTGTTGGTGTTCTCATCGCCTGACATGCTGGATATGATGCAAGAGGCTTCTATTCTATTTATGGATGGTACTTTCTACGTCTGTCCAAGTTTGTGGAATCAACTCTATGCCATCCATTGTATGTCTGGTAATACTATGTTTCCAGTTGTCTTTGCCCGCATGCCAAACAGACAACGAGATACTTATGTAAGACTCTTTAATCATATCAAAGATGTAGCCTGGAGCTGAACTTAGCCCAGACATCGTCCAAACAGACTTTGAATTACCTGCTGTTCAAGCCATCGAAAAAGTACAGCCAGTGTATGCTCAGAACAGTGCAAACCATTGGACTTGTTACAGACTACAAGGGAGATGCTGAAGTGCAAGCTATAGTTCGTCCAGCAGCTTGTCTTCCTCTCTTTCTCTTCGACGTTGTACAAAAAGCTTGGATAGAAGCACTTGGCGACATACCAAACCAACTCTTAGTGAATACATATCTACCTGGGTAGACGACGATGTTATGTTTAAAGTGTCCATGTGGAATCAGTTCGGCAACGATGGTACTCGTACGAACAATGACTTGGAGGGTTGGCATTCCCAATTAAACAAATCACAGAGAAAAGCACATCCCAATGTCTTTGAAATGATCTCTCATCTACAAGGCATTGAGGAAGCTAGCAGAAAGAAAAGAGCCCAACTAGATCTTGGTGCAGCTCCAGTGCACTGAAAACGGGTGTATAGAGAAATTGGCTGCAGAGACTTATGAACCACTTGTTAGAAGGTCGGAAACCCAAGCTACAGTTCCTTGATGCTGCAAGCAATCTCCTCAAGCGCGATCTTTAACGAACTATATTTTGTGTAGATATGATGGACATGAAAAGTGTCTTTAAGTAATGTTACGTTTGATGCTATTATTACCATCTAAATAAATAATGCACTCTGAATGTTGTTCTTTTTATCTATTACTTAATTGGATCAGACCATGTAGACATGAGGATGATGAATGTTTTCACTTTCCATTGCCAATGTGCTACTCCCTATACATGTATATGTTTTTAGGAGTGTAGGCAGAATGTCATGTAGGCACAATGTGAATGAACCAACCCAAACCGGAAGAAGTGATTGACTTTTTTACACGTATGTATAAGATCCGTAAGTCCTAATTAAGAGATATTAAGTCCTAATTAGGAGATACTAAGTCCTAATTAGGAGATACTAAGTCCTCATTGGGAGATACTAAGTCCTAATTAGGAGATAATGAGTACTAATTAGGACTTAGCATATCCTAATTAGGACTTAGCATATCCTAATTAGGAGATCCTATATTGATATTGAGTCCTAATTAGGAGATACTAAGTCCTAATTCGAGATAAAAAGAATTTCTATGTGACCGTAATACGCTTCCATAGCAACGGCTATTGATGCCTGGTGAGATCCTGGCACTGTCAAAGGATAAGCTTGGACTTTATTACCAGAAACAACATGTGGCTTACGGTAAATGTCCAGCAACCCATCATATTTTGGAAGACTAAAGACTGATAAGAATATATGAAATTTAAAATGTTACTTATCCATGAATGCAACATTTTCTGAAAATTATTTCTAACAAATTCAATGAATTTTTACAACGGAATTCATTCATATTATTTGGGTGTTTGGGTGCTAGACCTTGGAGAGGTACAAAAGGGTATAATGTCACTACGATCTAGTTTTATGTTATTATACAAAACTTAACTTATTAAAGAGGACAGCAAATATGTACTGTAAAACAAAACTTAATTTAACTAATTAAAGTATTCATAATGACAATGACAATACTGAACAAAATCACAACCTCTGGGGAGAATAAAATGTTCAGCATGTTGATGTCAGCATCAGATAAGTGATGATGGATAACAATATATGAACAACTGGTGATGGAGTTCGGTGGTGAGGTGTTGCTTGGTGGAGCAGATGTTGTGGGTCGTCGTGCTGGGGTGGAGCTGATTCCTCGTGACTTTAGGTGGATGGTTGGAGGCGTAGTGAGGTACATGTAGTGGTCCGTGCAGGCTGGTTTGCGATATCCTGTGGTCATTAGCCTGTTGCTGTCATTGAGTACCAGCACATCAAGGCAAAGCAATTGATTTTTGGACTCCTCTTTCATGGTAACACCTCACCGAAACGTTCTTTCTCTGTATATAAAGAAGTTGTTCATCCATATCTTGTTATCCATCCTCACTGCTCCGAGTTCTTAATACCTCTGAAAGAAGTAATCAAGTAAGTGTACAACCCTCACCCTGCACAGCAAGGGGTCAGGGGAGGGTGTCATTTTTACTGACTGCCTGGGAAAAAAGTTAAATATGAAATCCCGAACGAAACTAGTCCTCCACTCACAGACTTGTTTCTATAGAAACGCACCTCCTGTGGTCCTCAAATTTGGATTTCAAAAAGAGAAATATATTTTCCAAATGTTATGTTTTGTAGACTGCCTGCATCCATACGTTTTGCAGTGAGTCTTCATTGCATGATAATTTTTATACAATGGCTTAATATCACCATGAACTGATTCGTCAATTTTGACAAGGCGACGGGCATACGTTTGAACCCCTACCTTTATAACCTAGAACTTAACCTAGTCATTTCTTAAGAACCCTACTTTGTGGACTACTTTCGCACATGAACATAATCATATATTTTTTCATTTGGTGGAAACTGACCAAAAATTGTAGTCTTTTCTAATTCAAAGTCTTTTGTGATAAAGTAATCATCCATGCACCTGACTGATAATCACAACTTCTCTTTAGGCAATTTACAAATCAGATGCTGAATCAGCCATAGGGATTTGTTTCCAGCATATGAAACTATCAACTCCATCATCACACATACCTGCGAGACTATCCAGCTAACAGCTGGCCATGGCCAGTGTGAAACAAACAATATTTAAGGTCGAGTGTCTCACAAACATAGCACACGCGACATACTGGGCAGTGTGGGTTCCTGCCAAAGACACCATCGTCGATTTCACCAGAGCATTGCACCAGTGAATGCCTGCCAATTCCTCAAACAAAATCTGCATCACAGACTTATATGCTCAGCCAATTATGGTGATCGATGCACGCAGGTCGCAGACATATTAATACTGTTATAAAGGAAATTCGAACTCAGTGCATGGTTGCATGTATATATATTGTTTCCAATAATCCTTTGATCTGCGATGAGTCTCTTACGCTCCATGGGCTACGTTTATCACTGAACGGAAAACGATTTCTGATGGGGTGGCTCCATAGCGTCGATATGTCTGTTTAATCCCTCTAAAATGTCAGTTCTTGCCGTTATGGATGTCTCTAAGTTATTTTCTTCTTCTTCTTTCTTCCTCATATGTCGTTGTGATGAGTTGAAACATAAAGATCCATTCTTACATGGCAGTTGCTATTAGTAAAATGACATGTTTACAGTATTTTCCACAAAAGGTCCTTATATACTGTTTATTTAATCAAATGGTTCTTTCAGAAACACATGAGGATATCAAAAGTTTTATGGAGGAAACATTCAAGGATGTTTCAAATGTTTGATAACCATGTATTGACATGTTTATTATGTCCAAGATATTTTTATGGATTAAACTTCTTTTTTAATTTCTCTCACAACGTTTCGAGNGCCTGACATGCTGGATATGATGCAAGAGGCTTCTATTCTATTTATGGATGGTACTTTCTACGTCTGTCCAAGTTTGTGGAATCAACTCTATGCCATCCATTGTATGTCTGGTAATACTATGTTTCCAGTTGTCTTTGCCCGCATGCCAAACAGACAACGAGATACTTATGTAAGACTCTTTAATCATATCAAAGATGTAGCCTGGAGCTGAACTTAGCCCAGACATCGTCCAAACAGACTTTGAATTACCTGCTGTTCAAGCCATCGAAAAAGTACAGCCAGTGTATGCTCAGAACAGTGCAAACCATTGGACTTGTTACAGACTACAAGGGAGATGCTGAAGTGCAAGCTATAGTTCGTCCAGCAGCTTGTCTTCCTCTCTTTCTCTTCGACGTTGTACAAAAAGCTTGGATAGAAGCACTTGGCGACATACCAAACCAACTCTTAGTGAATACATATCTACCTGGGTAGACGACGATGTTATGTTTAAAGTGTCCATGTGGAATCAGTTCGGCAACGATGGTACTCGTACGAACAATGACTTGGAGGGTTGGCATTCCCAATTAAACAAATCACAGAGAAAAGCACATCCCAATGTCTTTGAAATGATCTCTCATCTACAAGGCATTGAGGAAGCTAGCAGAAAGAAAAGAGCCCAACTAGATCTTGGTGCAGCTCCAGTGCACTGAAAACGGGTGTATAGAGAAATTGGCTGCAGAGACTTATGAACCACTTGTTAGAAGGTCGGAAACCCAAGCTACAGTTCCTTGATGCTGCAAGCAATCTCCTCAAGCGCGATCTTTAACGAACTATATTTTGTGTAGATATGATGGACATGAAAAGTGTCTTTAAGTAATGTTACGTTTGATGCTATTATTACCATCTAAATAAATAATGCACTCTGAATGTTGTTCTTTTTATCTATTACTTAATTGGATCAGACCATGTAGACATGAGGATGATGAATGTTTTCACTTTCCATTGCCAATGTGCTACTCCCTATACATGTATATGTTTTTAGGAGTGTAGGCAGAATGTCATGTAGGCACAATGTGAATGAACCAACCCAAACCGGAAGAAGTGATTGACTTTTTTACACGTATGTATAAGATCCGTAAGTCCTAATTAAGAGATATTAAGTCCTAATTAGGAGATACTAAGTCCTAATTAGGAGATACTAAGTCCTCATTGGGAGATACTAAGTCCTAATTAGGAGATAATGAGTACTAATTAGGACTTAGCATATCCTAATTAGGACTTAGCATATCCTAATTAGGAGATCCTATATTGATATTGAGTCCTAATTAGGAGATACTAAGTCCTAATTCGAGATAAAAAGAATTTCTATGTGACCGTAATACGCTTCCATAGCAACGGCTATTGATGCCTGGTGAGATCCTGGCACTGTCAAAGGATAAGCTTGGACTTTATTACCAGAAACAACATGTGGCTTACGGTAAATGTCCAGCAACCCATCATATTTTGGAAGACTAAAGACTGATAAGAATATATGAAATTTAAAATGTTACTTATCCATGAATGCAACATTTTCTGAAAATTATTTCTAACAAATTCAATGAATTTTTACAACGGAATTCATTCATATTATTTGGGTGTTTGGGTGCTAGACCTTGGAGAGGTACAAAAGGGTATAATGTCACTACGATCTAGTTTTATGTTATTATACAAAACTTAACTTATTAAAGAGGACAGCAAATATGTACTGTAAAACAAAACTTAATTTAACTAATTAAAGTATTCATAATGACAATGACAATACTGAACAAAATCACAACCTCTGGGGAGAATAAAATGTTCAGCATGTTGATGTCAGCATCAGATAAGTGATGATGGATAACAATATATGAACAACTGGTGATGGAGTTCGGTGGTGAGGTGTTGCTTGGTGGAGCAGATGTTGTGGGTCGTCGTGCTGGGGTGGAGCTGATTCCTCGTGACTTTAGGTGGATGGTTGGAGGCGTAGTGAGGTACATGTAGTGGTCCGTGCAGGCTGGTTTGCGATATCCTGTGGTCATTAGCCTGTTGCTGTCATTGAGTACCAGCACATCAAGGCAAAGCAATTGATTTTTGGACTCCTCTTTCATGGTAACACCTCACCGAAACGTTCTTTCTCTGTATATAAAGAAGTTGTTCATCCATATCTTGTTATCCATCCTCACTGCTCCGAGTTCTTAATACCTCTGAAAGAAGTAATCAAGTAAGTGTACAACCCTCACCCTGCACAGCAAGGGGTCAGGGGAGGGTGTCATTTTTACTGACTGCCTGGGAAAAAAGTTAAATATGAAATCCCGAACGAAACTAGTCCTCCACTCACAGACTTGTTTCTATAGAAACGCACCTCCTGTGGTCCTCAAATTTGGATTTCAAAAAGAGAAATATATTTTCCAAATGTTATGTTTTGTAGACTGCCTGCATCCATACGTTTTGCAGTGAGTCTTCATTGCATGATAATTTTTATACAATGGCTTAATATCACCATGAACTGATTCGTCAATTTTGACAAGGCGACGGGCATACGTTTGAACCCCTACCTTTATAACCTAGAACTTAACCTAGTCATTTCTTAAGAACCCTACTTTGTGGACTACTTTCGCACATGAACATAATCATATATTTTTTCATTTGGTGGAAACTGACCAAAAATTGTAGTCTTTTCTAATTCAAAGTCTTTTGTGATAAAGTAATCATCCATGCACCTGACTGATAATCACAACTTCTCTTTAGGCAATTTACAAATCAGATGCTGAATCAGCCATAGGGATTTGTTTCCAGCATATGAAACTATCAACTCCATCATCACACATACCTGCGAGACTATCCAGCTAACAGCTGGCCATGGCCAGTGTGAAACAAACAATATTTAAGGTCGAGTGTCTCACAAACATAGCACACGCGACATACTGGGCAGTGTGGGTTCCTGCCAAAGACACCATCGTCGATTTCACCAGAGCATTGCACCAGTGAATGCCTGCCAATTCCTCAAACAAAATCTGCATCACAGACTTATATGCTCAGCCAATTATGGTGATCGATGCACGCAGGTCGCAGACATATTAATACTGTTATAAAGGAAATTCGAACTCAGTGCATGGTTGCATGTATATATATTGTTTCCAATAATCCTTTGATCTGCGATGAGTCTCTTACGCTCCATGGGCTACGTTTATCACTGAACGGAAAACGATTTCTGATGGGGTGGCTCCATAGCGTCGATATGTCTGTTTAATCCCTCTAAAATGTCAGTTCTTGCCGTTATGGATGTCTCTAAGTTATTTTCTTCTTCTTCTTTCTTCCTCATATGTCGTTGTGATGAGTTGAAACATAAAGATCCATTCTTACATGGCAGTTGCTATTAGTAAAATGACATGTTTACAGTATTTTCCACAAAAGGTCCTTATATACTGTTTATTTAATCAAATGGTTCTTTCAGAAACACATGAGGATATCAAAAGTTTTATGGAGGAAACATTCAAGGATGTTTCAAATGTTTGATAACCATGTATTGACATGTTTATTATGTCCAAGATATTTTTATGGATTAAACTTCTTTTTTAATTTCTCTCACAACGTTTCGAGACCATTCCAGGTCCCTTCATCAGGTGAACTGGCAGTTAGGACTATGACGTCGTCGTTTAATCCATAAAAATATCTTGGACATCAATGTACAACTTCTAAATGCCACTGAAAGACATGTTTATTTTGCTACAAATGTACGAGCAAGGGATGGCTAAAACTGTCTGAATCTATCTATGACTGACTGCTTCGTTGGGGTTTGTTACGTGGTTTGTCTCAATAAAATAACCCTTTAGGTACAAACTGTTTTGCCATAGATGCTGATTCCCAGTGTGTAGAAGGCTATCTGGATAGGAGAAATTCCAGACCATTCCTTCTTTTTAAGATAAGATGCCAGTCTGACGGTGCCACGTTATTTGCAGCCACGGCGACAACGGACGACTGCATACGTTCATTGTTAACAACACATCTTCAGTAGGCATATACTCCGACGTGTGGCCTCGATAGTTCTACGCAGTTGCCTAAGCAGTTTAGTAAAATACTGACTATTAAGGGACCTGCCTGTGTGTTGCAGCCAACCAGCAGGATTGATTAAGAATCCTAGAAAACAAAAGCAATCAGACATCACCCTCTTATTTTGGAAGAGGAGAGGTTAGATTTCTGGATTGCTTTGACTGTTGTGCTGTCTATCTGGTGGTGAATCCACGACTCATTCGTAGTTATAAATTGTTTTAAAAATGAGCATTGTCTGCTTGTAAACTACGTACGGTGATGATGATGAAACAACAGCGTCTCATCACAGTCCGATGCCTTAAACACCAACGTGATGTTATCTTTGTCACTCTGTGTAATCGTCGTCAGATTTTCATCTTCCCATGAAACATGCCTTCTGGGTTAAGCCGCGCAATGGATATGTGTATGGATGACCATCTGTAATCATGTAATGTATGTTCTCCAAACAAACAAGGGAATATTCTTCAAAGAGGATCCATGTTGGTAATAGATGGGTAAGAACACAGAACGACAAGTGGAAATACGGCAATCAACATAACAGGTGTTGTTAGGGTTAACCAACCCAACCAAGAAAAAGAACAGGGTTGTGGTTTCTTAAGTTTAACATTTAAATGACCCGATCCATAGTCCCTACGGTTTGTCAAATATTTGTTTACTCTACGGTTATTCCGAATTTGTCTCCCACTGACAATTTGAGAGAAACGTGTCCACTCCTACAACGTCTGTCCCACGTCAATTAACCAAA
The DNA here is from genome assembly GCA_008038995.1 of Haliotis laevigata. NCBI lineage: Eukaryota > Metazoa > Mollusca > Gastropoda > Lepetellida > Haliotidae > Haliotis > Haliotis laevigata. The sequence goes on along the minus strand of VKKT01006756.1, from coordinate 28,846 downwards.
TGTGTGGCCTTTGATGTCAGCCTTCATCAGGCTCAATTCTGTCGACGCATTTCATTTTCAACTTTATGCACTACATGACACTTTTATAGATAGCAACTTCTTTTTATTCTTTACACGACGTTTCAGAGCTAATTCTTGCGCCTTCATCAGGTGAATCCACCTGGTGAAGGAGCAAGAATTAGCCCGAAACGCCGTGTAACTTCTAAATGCCTTTCAAAAAACTTTATGCACTACAAGATCAACTTAAGGAAGGAAAGGGTTCGCTAAACGTATTACATAGTGCCCACCATAGTTACCCCTTCAAAGGTTAAGGATATCTTGTGAAAAATGAAAGCAATGGTAATCTGAGGAATCTATGTAAAATTTCTCAATAGGAAATAGTGTTTTCCTTCTTCCTGTTTCTTTGTGCATACGATTTAGAAATTCTGTTGTTACTGGCAGAAACTGAGAGAAGAGGCTTGGAAAAAGTATAACGTTAGCGAACTCTGATATCAGATATCGTTTAATAATGTTCAAATTATTGCTGTTACTGGCAAAAACTGATAGAAGGGGCTTTGAAAAAGTATAACGTTAGCTTACTCTGATATCTGATATAGGTTAATAATGGTCAAATAGACAAATCCCTTCCACTGGTGTACGCTCGTAAACGAAACGTAAAAGATACTGATGACACGAACTCATGTTTCATATTTGGATCAGTGCATAAAGATCCAGACTGACAAGAAACGTCTCCACAAGAAGGATGACTTCACTCTTCCAATAGCCTACTTTACCTTGAAGTCCAGCAATGCGCCAGAAGGCCAAACCATTAGAGACTACATTTCAATTTTTTTTAGGTGCATTCGAACATGCATTTTTGACGACAATGTATTGAAACATCTGTCCCAATGATATACAAGGGCTTCATCAGCATCAAACATTACCGTTGACTGTACATATGTGTTGATCAGTCAAACAGTTTAATTAAAGGCTCTATGTCACACCACATTTCTCTAAAAATGCATAATGCATTTCTCTCAATAATACTATCAGCCCTCAGGGAAGCTACCATATAATTTATTCCCAAAAATATTAAACACTTAGATTACAATGTTAAATTAAAAAGTTCGAATGAATTAAAGCAACGTTGCATTAAATCGACTCTCATTATTTCAAGTGAGCCCCATACAGTTATGTCCCTTGGAGCGCTCTTTACAAATATCCTATAACGCAACTTGTGATTGAAACTAGTTCGGCAAACACCAACAACATCGCGTCCGACAGTATTCGATGTACGGAGCCATCTTTTATATTGCATATATGACAAATGTTACCTGTTTGCAAGCTGTTCGCCTCGAAGTTTCAATTATCGATTTCAGACAAGTTGTAAGGGATAATAAGTCTTTTATTGCATCAATAGGAAGCTAAAGTGAGTACATATGCCCCAAATATATATAAGATAGGCAAATACATTGTCGAAAATGTGTGACATTGTGCCTTAAACCCATATCAGAGACAGTTTGCTGTTCGCTTTGTCAGTATTAATACATTCGATGTTTCTACCTTGTGGTTTAAGCATATGCTCGTCTTACCGTCAATCTGGAATCTATTCAGAAACTTACACCATAAAGGCCATTTTTGCTTGCACCTTTTGTTGACACCTCATGATGTCCAAAAAATTAGTGTACGGTTGCAACTATGCAGAACCACTTGGCACTTACAGTGATGCATCGGTTTGTCACTTGTTCCTGTTTCCTTGCTCGATGGTTTAACGACGTGGAAAGTGGCTTAGACCGTTATCATTTCATGGCTTCCTCCATCTAACTGCCACGCAGTGATATTACTGAAACTGAAAAGATACGTTACACCACACTCGCTTAATCCCTCATGTTCTAAAATTAACGTCTGAGTATAGACAGTTACGACATCCAAATATACCACAGAACACTATCATATCATGGCTAAATGTCAAATGTCAAAACGAATGCATTCTGGAATGGGTTTTAAAGACTAAAGCTCAGATTACAAGGTAAAAAGTTTTTCTTTGCATCCAAATTCTCTCTTAAATTTTAAGTTCACTTAGCACAGTCAAAAACACTTGAGAGTGAAACAGGAAGTGCAATGGAGGACAAACTATCCACCTAACAGACTGCCAATTGTAATTTAAATGATGGCCAGCAGTAAGATCGACACATCAATATCGGATACTTTATACGAACTGTTGTGTTAAGTATGTTGGTTATTCGTTCTCTAGTTCTTGCATAGACATTAATTATTACATTTTACAATGTATCAATGTATCATCAATTTCTCAAAGAGCGATCGTAATGGCGGTGGATGATGAACCATACGCTTAGGCCAGCATTACTTTGTAACACATGCGTGTGAACCATATATTTCTCAGGACTTTCTAACCAAATCGGACAATGTCTTTTCCCCCAGATAATATCGTTCTGGTTCTTTTCTTCTTCTTTTGCTTTTACCGTTCATTGAGGATTTCGGAGCGGTGTTGTAGCTTAGTGGTTAGATCGTTCGCTCGTCACGCTGAATGCCCGGGTTCGATTCCCCACATGGATACATTTTCGAAAAGCCAATTTCTATTGTCCACGCCGTGATGTTGCTGGAATATTGCTAAAAGCGGCGTAAATCCCAACTCACTCATCATGGACTTCATGTGTTCTCCCACTCTGTACTTTACTGACACTAACGTCTTAAATTTCGAAGATGGAATTTAACTAAATATCCAGGGCCTAGATTATCGAAACAAGCTTAAGTCTGAGTTTTTACTCAAATTTGAGAAAATGCACTTCCCAGAATGAACTACAATCGATAATAAACTTAACCATAGTAGACAATTTGAGTTTGGTGGATAGACTACTTAAGATGTTTGGGCTCTTTTATTTAAAAAATGCAGTTGAGTTTAAAATTCAGCTGTTTCAAATTGTCAAACTCAGTTTGAAATTTGAGTTAAAACTTAAGTTTGTTTCGAGAAATCGGGGCCAGCCTCTCAAGCGTTGCTAATCGTCATAATATCCGTTCAAATTCATCTTATAAGATGTGATTGGGACATTTTGTTAGCAATTGCCTTTGGTGACACTATTCACGACAACTTGAAACCTCAACAGACGTCGGGGTCTTTGACTAGCTGGTTAGATTTATCATCCTACATTATTTGTTCAGCATGTACCATGACCCATAAAGTTTAAAGAGATATATGGATAAAATTTACTTCCATCACTGTCTTTAAATGTTATTATAAGCATTCCAACAAGACCAGGTGATCAGTTTATTATCCAGACATGTTTGACGCTTCACAGATTTCAAATTTGATCATCAGTGGGCTTTACCTAGTATGGCCGTAACCAGTATGGAGTCACGTTTTCGTTGCAGAGGTGAGGTGAAATTGGRTTTTACATCGTGCTTGGGAATATTTCGCTCATATGACGACGTGCATGCGTGTGTATGTGTATGTTTGTGTATGAGATACCATGCCGCAGTGAAGCATGAATACCCCACTCAGACACATTATACTGACTCCGAGCCGACCAATCCTTGTTATTCCCATTAATGCAGAGCGCCAGGCAGGCACCAACAAGTACCATATTTTAACATCTTTTGGTATGACGCTGTCGGGGGTAGAGACTTCAGTCTAATAAACTTTTTGAAGATTTTTTTCAAACAATCAGCTGAATTAATTCTAATTTCAAAAGGTGAAATGCATTGCAAAAGTGGGGGCTGTAAAAACGTTCTTAACTGGAAACACTATCACAACACTGGGCATTATTCGAAGTGAATTGGTCAGATCAACAAAGTTCCATATTGACTAATCATGACGATAGTGGCATTGAACCTCCTAAAATAACGAGAGTGGTATCAGGACCCAGGGGGCCTAAACTAACAGAATGAACAGAATAAACGTTGGAATGAATTTCTAGGTAGACTCAAAGTTTCTTAACAAGACTGGCATTCTGCACTAATATAAGGCACAAAAGCATTTGGATACACGTTGTGTAAACCTATGTTCGGTGTTGAATCTTATATCTTCATAGTTAGACGTGCTCTTGCTCAGTTTAGATCGGGGTCTCATAAACTACGAATATAAAAAGGCAGATATATTGGTGAGGCTAGAAATGAAAGATTATGAAATATCTGTAAATTGCCATATATAGAAGATGAATATCATTTCTTTCTTATTTGTAAAAAATATCACGCACTGCGGCGGCTGTACATCCCTTTACACTTTTATGAATATCCAACAATCCAAAAATTTAATATGCTTCTGCAATCATCAAATGCAAGCATCTTAAAACATTTATCAGCATATATATATATCAAGCTATGTTACTGAGACAGTCTTCATTAAAACATACTTTCTCACTCTGTAATTCTCAAAGTGTAACCTGGGCCTATGGCCTATATTACTTTTCTGGAATGACCCACCATTTGAATTTTTGAATTTAACAGACAGCAAGAGACAACATCATATGCAGGACTAGAACTCTCAATTATTACAGAACAAGACTGCAATCAATTAAGGGTGGTAAATACACGTGAGTCGCCGACAGATTAATTATGTTTTGGATGAAGTAGCAACCAAATGCATTGTTCATTGGTCCACTTCAACATTTGATCTTACGTAATGTGTCTAAACCGCTTCATTGTTTATGCTTACCACTCAAGGGGAACGCTTCCTGATGAGGCAGATCTTGACGTCACTATGTCTGATAGACTCCTTTCAAGAGTCATTTGCTGCCTGCATGTATGGCAACGAATGAACTGCTTTTATAGATAGTTATGGTCGTCGAGAGGAAACCAACGAAACAGCCTGACATTACAATTGCTGGATTATACTTGTGAAGAGTTATTTCGGAATCTCACAAAACCTACAGTTTGTTTGGTGTAATGTGCGAGTGTAATGGTTTTTCATTTAGTCTCACATGTATGCTAATAACCGACTGGTGCAATTGGTTATATTAAACTATTATACTTATCCCACCTTCATCGAAATTCGCCAGAAGTAATTATCACATTAATGAGAGTATGTCATTGCTGAAGATTTCATTTTGATATTCCTATGCCTCTGAAGTTTCGTAAGCATTACCCAACTCTTTTGTTCTGTATTCTTTCGTAGCGACAGTTTGTTCGAACCGTAGGTAGCATCCGGTTTTTTCATTTTCAAGATTGACAAAACCATCCTCAATGAATACCCAACAGTTAGATCATGCTGTAATGAGAAGATCAATCATTATTCACACAAGGTGACTCAGTAACCTGAACTGTTAGGGAATCCTCAGACAAGGGGTTTTATCTTACTGCCATATTGGATGTTCAGCTGACTCAGCACATGGCGCCGGTAGTTATACAGCCATGATGATATATCATTGTATCTTTCTATTTCAATTTGAAAGATAAATTTGATTTTCCCATTTTATTGTCGTGAGTAATTATTTTACATTTCGATTCTATTCTTCTTTGCATGCTATTGTATCCGCCGATTCCATTTGGAAAGATAAATACACAATCTCCCATTCGTTGTTTTAATTAGTTGAATTCAATATTGATTCTTTTCTGATGGATATGTATACAGATTAATATACATAAACAAACAAAAAATGATTTCCAATATAAATGTCGTTAACGTGGCTAAACACAATTTACACTTTTTACACACTACATGTAACTAAATCACCTATTTATGAATTGTACTTTTTGCAATAAGACGAATGTCATTGAACGACATCTTAGGGAGAAACACGTAAAATCAGATATAAGTGAACCTCATCAGTCCGCAGTAATGGTGACAACAGGACCAACCAACATTTACTGAGGCTACAAACGCCCTCAAATCTATCTTCTCTTCTTCCTTGTCCTGAGCTATCACTACCGTAAGTTCAATACTA
>VKKT01006754.1:22964-35268 GCA_008038995.1 Haliotis laevigata | reverse complement strand
TATTATGTCCATTTCTGTAATGATTTGATTACAGTGCCTGTCTAATTTTGAATTCGTACTGACGCTTGTTTTGCTGCTGAGTATTTTTTGAAAACATAATCCAAATCAATTGGATTTCATTTTCCTTCTAAATTTCACTCTTATTCGTAATAGTTTGTACATGTATATATGCGTTCACAGTGTTTTTTATACTACTTGAAAATAATATTTATGACCTGGTATAAAAACACATCGACCATTACATTCACCATCACGCATCTCGCCTGGATTACTGCAATTCATTGTTGTATGCATAACATCATAAAGCCTGGACAAACTACTGAGAGTGCAAAATTCCAGAAGAATAATTGATACGTTTCGAACAGGGAAGTATGAACATGTGACGCCAGTCTTACGCCAGCTGCAATGGCTTTCAATTCACATGGAAACATTTCTGTTGTTCATTCCAATTGCACAGGGTAGAACAATTCAAGAAAGACATATTAACGCAAACGGGAACGAATGTAAACAATGCAAATTTCACTTTAATTGTTTCTCAAGCGTCCTCATCACTGGTATTGGATTTTACCAGGCTCTTGGGCAGCGACGTGATACTGTCAGCAGCCAGGCAGTAGAGACAGGTAACTTAATCACTGACATTTAGAAAGGTGTCAACAGGATCACTATTACATATAAAACAGCAGAGAAGTGCCAAGACAAGGACACTTTTGAAATGAATATTTAAGTACCTAAGACGGCTAAAAAAAGGAGAGAGTCGGAGTTTGTGTGTGATTTATCAAAGATGTGATCATACTGGAGGAAAACAAATAATACCGTCAAAGCATGAATTAACGATGGTAAAGAAGCGTTTGATTGTATGGAAGTGGGTGAGACTTTTTAAATATAGCTGTCGTATAAGTATAAACAACGTGTAAAACAATTGAATCACTGGCAACGGCTGAGACTGGAGCTTTCCATAATGTGTTTGGAGGCTTTAGCAATCATTGAATGTAATTATAGTAAATTAGATTCGCCTGACCATGTGGATACAACAAACATTGCAGGCTGTTCTATGTACAGTGTCTGTTCGGTATCTCTTTAGTTGCATCTTGACTATCCTAGAAGGTGTTCACGCGACAGGTAACACGTACGGTGTACTCAGATGCATGGGCGTGTAATCAGATAATTCATAGGACCACTTTGTATATAACAGGGTATAAGCCACATTTTGCATGATGCATTCGGTTGCTTCCACTAAGTATGTGTTAAGAACAGTTTTTCTCGTAATATATAATGAACCTGTGCAATAGCGCCATTCAGCCCGGCGCTAAACATAGTAGACAAAGAATGAATTAAATTGTATCAGTGTTGTGGTATAATGACAGTGCCCCGTCCTCAATGGTGGTCAAAGATATATTTATGTGCATAGAGTAATTGTGAAGACATATAATTCCTCAAACGTTTGATTATACAATGCCATTTTAGAAAGTGGTCAAATGCAAGATATGTTATATTTGGGATACACTTTCTTAGTAAAGTACAAATTCTAGTACTTTTTGGATTGAGTCCCATCCGGGATTCGAACCCACACCCTCAGAGTCAGACACACAAAGTCAGCCGCCTAACCCGCTCAGCCACTGCGACTTCCACAAAAATGAAAGTCGGACAACTGGTTGTCCAGACTGCGGACTTTGTGTACCCCTCTGATAAGTGTAAATTGGCACAGCTCCAACGGCCGAAAGCTATGATTACACAATACCATTTTAAAAAGTGGTCAATTGCAACATATGTTATATTTGGGATTACACTTTGGTACACTAAGTCCACAGTCAGGACTACTAGTTGTCGAGATATCGATTATCCACAATGCAGGATGATACTTAATTCATCAGCATCATTACGTGCTACTAAAACTATCTTTAGTATTTGTAATAAATGTAATATATAACATGTTTAATGAACCTCACGTTAACACTCCTCATTCCCCAACGTCAGCACGCTTAATAGCCTTGTAATACATCTCACGGCTCTCCTAGTTTAAAAAGGAGAAATGCATACATGGACTTTTATTTGCCACATGACGCCAACCTGAGAAAGTCGCATGGAGCACAACGATACCTCATTCACATTTGTGCACTTTGTGTTACATCTGAAGACCCGATTGACTGAGAAATTTCGATTATAGGTAAACTGACACAATCTGCATTGTAAGTCCACATAACTGCGACACAAAACATCGAATTGTTGCATATTTAATATTTATGTTCCAAGACCAATGGCTTGTTTTTTTCTGAACCAGGTTTGTCGCCGCTTTATGAATCTTAAAGCTGTTAGAATGTTTGTTTTCATGTTGAATTCATCCTACTTTAATCCCACAATGAGTTTCCCGAATATTTCCACATTGCTACGGTGTATGCTTATATTCCTAAAGTGAAACCACACAATAAATACTGTGCTATCAACACTTACTCTAGTTTTGGGGATAATTACCGTCGGTTAATGAAACGGACATAACTGATTCAATCTGCACGCATTTATAAACAGATGTCTTCGATTGGCCTTGAGTTAACGACAGAGAGTAGTTGACTAAGCATGTGTTTCACAAGGACCGGCGTCGGGGCCTCGCACCAACAGCCAGGAGCTATTCATTACCACTGTTGTGGGGAGTCTCAGTGAGCAACAGAGATACGGTTTCCAGTTTAATGACTGCATGCCATGAGGTACTTGGCAGATTTGGTCACATTATGCTCAGAGCCTACCCTTTCACACAATGAGGCTTCTGGAGTTATGCTATATGGCCGTTATGTATATATGTCTGGAGGGTTGTTGTGGGCAAACTGTAGCCACACAGTAACTTTACTGTCATTGACACTGGGTCTATTTTGGGGATAGTTATTGACGGCAAATGAAATGGAAACAACTGAATCGATTCATACGTGAGTATAGACGAATATCTTGCCCTTGAGTCAGCAGGACACACACACACACATACACACACACACACACACGGATATTAGAATATTAGTTTTTGAGGTGAATGTCATTTTCATAATAATCATCTCGTAATCTTTACCACATTGATGGTACCCTGTTATATAACACATGTGATAACGAGACACTTATATATATGTATACTGTTTATATTCTATTAAAAAATGATGAAAAAAGGTTGTTCTGTGAAAACAGTATCAAATTCGGCCATTTCCAATAACGTTCATTGATATATTTAGATCTATGTTTTCTTCATTGTTCGCCTGTGGCACATTATCATGTAAGGGACTGTGTCCTCATCTATCATGCCATCTGCCTTCATCAATATGAAGACTGATTATGATATGAAGTTCTTTAAGTCACAATAGAAGTATAACGTGGCTCTTGGAGGAATATGTTGTTTGAAAGAAGGGAGAGAATGTCACCAAATTAAATGATGCAGATAGCAGGTCATTGTAATGTCCACTTATCACAGCTTTTTCTGTTCCTGCCTCAGGCTGTCAGCAACGTCAGTCGATTATTGTGCGAGACAATCTCAAAACTATATTTTTGACAACATACATAGTGGAAGTAGCCCATTTAAGCTGGTTAAACCTTCAATTTCTTTTCAATCAAAAGATGCTCGGATCGGGTTTCATTGAACATGACAGTGATACAGTGACTGACATGCGCAGTTGTGAACAATCCGCACTCTTGATATTTCACTAACGAAAGCATGACTTAAGTCTTAATGTCACAGGTATAATCTAGCATCATTATCATTGTTGTTACCATTCTTAAAGTTTTAAATATGCTTAAAGAATCCCTCTGGTGACTGTTATAAAGTTAACAAATGATTATGTCCTTATGAAGTTAATTATTATTTAAACAGCGTACGAACATGTCATATGACATAAAGTACGCCGCGAATTCACCAAAGTCTATGTGTGGGCAGTGGGTAACCTGATGATCATTATTCCTAATAGAATGCACGAGTTTTCTAATGTCCAAAATACTTGGATTTGCTTGGAGTTGTTAACCAAAGGATGGTCTGAATCCCTCGAATTCACTTGAATCACATATTTTCATGATATCCGTGATCACCAAGAATATCAAGTTAACATATTGTTCAGATCCACCAGTCATAACAATCGCTGTCAAATGATGGCTTGAACAGAGGAATGGCATCACACCATAGGAACGGGAAATTCGATATGTTACACAGTGTTCGTAATGTGTGGATAAGGAACGTTGCCAAATCCAGTCGATCCGATTTCGAACAGTTGACATTTGGTGCAAATAGGGTTTGTAATGGTAGGGTCATCTTCCAGCATGTTTTGTCCGACGCTCCCGTCGAGCCTGATTGTCCAAAACAATATATTCTGCCAAACAACCGAGCATACAAGTGATGCTAAATCACGTTTTACCTTTAATCAATGTAACGCTTCGGAGATTTTTGATACATTATTTCCAGCATACTAGTCTCGATTATCCTACAAAAATGATTTCCGCGGTTATGAAAAGGATACTGGAGACGAAACTTATAAATGGATCACTGCAAATAAACGATGACACAAATTGTTCGTTAAAAGGGTATTCGTGTCTGTTCTGACCGGTATCACAGGTCACTCACGCAATTTGCTTAAAAAAGGAAGTATTTGCGTCGCCCCCAAGGAACGACCGCATGTACCAAAACAGACGACAAAATCGAGTGACACTCTTTCAAAGAGCATTTGGGTTCGCTTAACCGGGCGACTTTATCAGTTGGCTTAATCCAATGCTAGAGGGCCAGTTGGATCCAATGAGACCTCTTTCATTCCTGGTCTTTGAATGGCACTGAGAAGTGATACACACAGGGAAGAGAGTTTTTTATGGATGTCATCTTTCATTCCCTTAACACTAATTTGCTACTTCCTCAGCTTCATGATATTTCTCCTCGAACACCACTTCCACCGTCTATTTACAAGACGAGAGTATCACATTTTGTATCCATATCCTTAAAAGAACATTCCCACAATCGTTCTTGCAGCAGTTCTGTTGCAATTTCCAACTAACAAATGTAGCAAATTCGTTTAGAGCAGTGGCATATGAGGGTAGTTCATCTACAGTTCTTCATAACAATGATTGGGGTTACAGAGCTGTTAGAAATATTATTTCTTGAGATGCTTCTGGTGTTTTTTTCATAGTTATGAATTTTGCATTTTAGACTACGGCGCCAGGTAATACATAAGTCTCCTCTTTCTATTGTGGGAACCGAAATGTCCTCTCGCTTGACGTGGGCGAATTTGCTCATATCTTCAAAATTGTGTAAACCAAAGACAATAGAAACCCCAATAGTGGACAAAGATGGTTCTCTGATGTTTTGCCGGTTTTGATGAATGTTAGGTAGAAAGCTGTTGCCATTAGGAATAGAACAAAAATATTTAGCGGTTAACCCTCCTGATTCCTGTCTCATTTTTCAAAGTCATCCTTTTTAGTAATTCCGACAATCAGGATAATTTAGAAACTTTCCCAAAGATGTAGAAAGTTAGGTGTTCACAACACAGATGATCAAGTGGTGGTCATGGAAATGTGGTTCACTTCACGGTCCTGATGTCAACTGAAATTAGTCAAGCAAAACAGTACCTTAGATATCGATAAACGTCAGGTCTTCTTGAACGATGTTATCGAAACTCATGTGTAACTTATATTCTACTCCGTAATTGATGCCAACGTCTAGATGAATCGCTGAGGAATAGTGCTGGTGTAAAAAAATACTGTTTGCTGTGTTTGATTTCTACTTAGGTGATCCGATACACATTCATGGCACTCTATCAGAACAAAAAGCTCAAGTTTCGCTTAATACTGTTCTAAGTGACATATTAATACAATTAAGATGATTCTCAGAAATCTCGCTGGTTGTAGCGTATTCTTCTGTTGACATGTACCCTGAAATTGCAATTGAGAAATGGCAAACACACAAAATACGCCCAAACGCTTCTTATACCTAGTGATCGAGCGGCTAAATACTCCTAATACCTAGTTATAACGAGTGAAGAATTCTGCGCACCCACAACTGTATGAATCTCTTATTAACTTCTCCAAATTTTGCATATTGCAAAGAGTTAAATGTTCTGTGTGAAATTAATATTATTGCAAATATGACACAGATGACGTTCAAAGACGACATATTTGTTTAAATACACTTAACATACGGGCATAGCTGTGCTGTGCAAGGTCAACAAGGCTGTAGAAACTCGCCTGATGAAACGCTACCAAGGAACGCTGCAACGTAACCCTTATTGTTTCATTCACGTTCGGTCTTACTAGAATATGATACTTGCAGACATAACATTCTTTTAAGGTTTTGGCCGCGTAGCTAATGTCAAGACTATATCAGGGAATTAGAAATAAGGCGGTTCGCTTAGTTTACATAAAACAACGCAGTAAAGAATAGTATTTGCTGTTAATCTGACACTAAGGATGTATAACGTATACCTATATCTATAAAAATACCCGTACGTAAATGTCATCAGAAACAAATGTAAAAAGCAATGTTTCTGTAGCCATTATATGAATGAGGCACTGAAATATATGTACTCAAAGACGTAGACTATGATAATCTTCAGCTAATTTATATTTTAGGAATCTTTGATGATGATGTTAAATAATGATGTAAATTTTCAGAAATTTGCTAACAACCAAATATTGTTGGGAGTGTATGTTTTGCTTCGCGATGAAAACTGAAATTTCGGGTGAAAGGAAAGCTTCAATATTTAGCTTCATTCTCTATGAAAGGCGGATATGCAATCCTATATCACTGCCTCGCTAAGCTATCTTCGGGAGAGCAAATCGTGTTGATCCTTTTAATGAGAGTTCAGAAGGAGATGGCCACCGATATGAAAGTTTGAATCCGGTGTTTTGCACGAACCACGGGGCACGCCAATTGAACGTGCACAGGTACACCCTTGGGCACTTTGGGCGATGTCATCAAGCTGTTAGCTTCTTTCACACTGAAGGGAACAACGCATGGATTCAGTGTTAAATGCTGGACCTACTTCGTGCTTAACAACGTATAAGCCATTTGTTGTCGTCGGTTGTTGTCAGCTACACCTTGCTCTCGTACCCTGAAACTGTGCAACAACACCATCCATAACTGCTCCAAACCTTGCCTGCATTGACTGACACAATCAGTATATGTGTTTCTTAAGGTATCATAATGACAGTGCTTATACCGAATGGTTGTCAAAGAAGTATTGAAGACAACGTCATGTCCTTTCTTATCATATCTGGATTACATACATGTGTATATATATGGTGCAACGAAAGGCTGTTACAGACATTATGTAAATAACACAGAGTATCACTGGATGAACATAAATGCCATGCACATAAAATATACGCGACAAACCCTTTCCACTATGACAACACAGAGTTGATTGCACGATTTCTATTATATCATGAGCAGGTGTTATGATCCCTATCAAAGGGTTATCGTCATAGTCAATAGATACCAGATATAAACACATGAAAAATCTGGTCAACAAAAACTAAATCAGACAGTACCATGTGAGTACTAAAGGACGTATTATCGTCAGAATAAGTTACACAATTATTTTTCCATGAAGGCTGACATGGATAGGTAAGGATATTTGTAACAGGGATGGCATGGTTGTTATTTTCAAACTCGGATTTGAATATTGCCAACAGCAATCTCCAGCTGAGTTGTGTGAGCATGTGCGTGTGTGATTGATTAATGTGCATATGCACGAACCTCAAACAATGATAAAGATTCCCAAACAAAACGCCAATTCTATTGTTTTGGTGTTGGCAGAAGTTTGGATTCGAACCAGAGGATGGCAAGAACTAACATTACTAATACCACTGGGCCACCTAACCTGTGCATTTTCAGTGTATGTTCTGTTACCAGTAATGTACATGACAACTTAAACAACACCAACAGGCACAAGAAATATATTCAATACCAAAGCCAAAACGCATAAAATATAGAATTCACAATATACGACGAAACGCTTTTATCTGCGCCTGTATAATATACTACGTTCAGTCCACTTGTCTTCAGTAAATGGAAAACTTTATGTAAAACGTAAAACGATATCAAGGATCAACTTCTAATTTGTACCCTCTTACCTTCTTAACGTTTAATGCTTGCCCTTTCTGGAGCCGTGGAATACATTTCACTGCTCTCTTAGCTGAAAAAGAGAAATGTATACATGGGTTTCAGTTTAAAGTTTCGTAATTTGCCACATCACGCCAGCCTTTCTATTGAAGGTCACATGAAGTACAACGAAACGTCATTTACGTTTTCGCAATTTGTCTCACGTCTGAATGCGTTCAGTGTTGGTTATTGCATCTGAATGATCGATTACAAGTAAACTGACACGGATTAAAGTTTACACCCTCACACGTAAGACAGTAAAGTAAACTGTGGAATATTTATACTGGTATAATGGTTGTTTGATGTTCTTTGATTCGCAATTCTACGAACAATGGCTTTGAAGGGTTCGGAACCAGTGTTGCCATCAAGGACGGCTTTTCCTATAATGCTTAGTGAAGCTCTAAACATTTATAGAGGTAACATGTGAAAAGGTCATTTTCCATGTTGACTCTATTCTTTGCATCCTCCGAATGAACCTTCCAATGAGCCTCTCGAGTCACCCGTCCAGGGTCCTGAAGTGCTTCCATATTGTTTCTCTTCATGTATTCTCTGAGGTTGGTTGTGGGTACACTTAGGTGAAGCCAGACAGTAACTTCCTAACTCTAGTTTGGGGATAATTACTCATAGCAAATGAAACAGAAACTACTGATTCACTCTGCACGGATCTGTAAACAAAGGTCGATTGGCCTTGAGTCAGGGACAGAGAGTAGTTGATTAAGCATATGTTTCAAAAGGACCGGCATCAGGGCCTCGCACCAACAGCCTGGAGCTATTTATAGTCCAGCGGATAATGGCATGATTTGTATGCAATTGTGCATTATCCTGTTACAAGTGAAATTTTAGTTACAATACTATGAAAATAATATTCTAACATGTTTCAGATAGTAAGACACTCAAAAATATGTTTTATTATAGTTGTATTAAGCTCCAAAAATATTGTGAAATATTGAGCCACTGTTATTTGTAGTGTGGAAAGTACTAGAACTGAGGTGAAATGAGAGTGATCTTCCCTTTGTTATGACTTTGATATCATGTCATCAGTCAAGGTTACAATGGTGTAATCAGTCAAACAGACCTATTTAATTGGAAATTTTTACACACATGGCAAGAAGAATGTTCATTGTTGCTGAGGAGACATGAATGGTGAGTAAAACTCCTTTGTCTGTGTTAGTTATGTGCAAGGGGCACCTAGGGGTTTCATCACAAACAAGTTGCAGGGACATTAAATACTTGACAAGACAAATAATATATATCTCCTTGATTGGTGTATAGTTTCAGAATTGTCTAAAACAAAAACGTGCCCAATTTACATCGTTCAGATTACTTGGTATTTTTAAAAATAATTGAATCACAGGTAATGTAGAATTTACGTGTAATAATACTTCCCTTCCACTGATCTTATTTCTTTAGATGGAGGGGACTTCTGTTGAAAATGTTTGTTGAATTACAATAAACTAAAAGCCATAAATGGTTTATTTTCTAAAGACAAAATGGCTTATAAACAAAATAATGTCATTCTTATTTGGAAAATGTTTAGCTTCAGATTTCAAAATCATCTAGGTGTACAAGTACAAATTATGTCCATGATAATAAATAATAAGTGTAATATTTCTCTTATCAATATAAGTACAGCAGGTTCAAAAGTTATGCAAATTCTGAAAATATCAATCATGAGGATTAGGTTATGACAAGTACAGTTACAAATAGATAGATCATAGTATCATGAAATTAATTTAAAGTAAAGACAATCAAGGGGTTGACAGAACGAAACCTTTGGAAGATGTAAACTCCAAACTACAGTCAAAATCTGTGAGAGAGCTGCCTGCTTTTTATGAAGAGGTTCCACCAGTTATCCTGAGGAAAGATGTTTCATCCTGTCCAAAGACACCAGGCTATCATGCGACAGTTGTGAAACTTGATGAAAAGTCAAGTTATGTTCTTTCAGAAAAACCCTCAATTATGTTTCAAATATCATAAGCTTCTACAACTTGCTTTCTTTCTTAACATGTTACAATGAAGACAGTAAACTTGATCAAACATTCACCTTTATATACCGTATATACATTTCCACACAACGTATGCATGATAATTGAACATCGAAAACATATTCAAGGCTCATTTCTATTGTTTTCAGGTGGTTAACACATGTGCACGTGGACACACTAATTAAAGAAAGGCAAGCTGATCGCGCTGATGTTTCATGGGCTGTTTACCATGCAAAGAAGCAACATTCAAAATCAGATCATCAAGTCCATTTCATGTCTCCTTCCTCTTTTCACAGAAATTTTCGGACTCTGCTTCAATGTTGAAACATGGCATGGATGTGATTGCACAGGCAACATCTTACCTCAATCCCGGCCAGACTCAATTCATAGCTGCAGACCAACCATTGTATGCCGCAATGAAGCAGATACAGTGGCAGTATCCAGCAACACATGGTGAGGACAAGATCATAAAAATGATGGAAGGATTGCAGATAGAGATGGCGGTTCTCAAAGTGTTGGGAAACTGGCTCATGGACAGTGGATGGACAGATATGATAGTTGCATCTTTTGGCAAAGATGATTCGTTCCTTCGAGGATCACATGTCAGAAGGACTAGACGAGCACATGAAGTCACTGCTTGTGCACTTCGGCTTCTTCTTGAGGCTTATGGAAAACCTTCAGCAACATTTGAAGACTGGATCAACACCACATCGAAGATATCCCCAACATTCCACTTCTGGTTGGTGGTTCTAAACTGGAACTGTTGCTCTTGTCATTTGTTGGATGTTTAATCAATCAAAGGTTTTGGTTTTTCAGCGAACGTGACAGTGACCCGGTGACTGGAATGTATTGTTGTGAACTATACACACGCGTGACATTCCACTAGCAGGACTATGGTCTCAAATGCCTATGGTTTAAACATTAAAGATATCACCGAGAACCATTATCTTTGTTGTTGCCATTATTAAAGCATATGCTAAAAGAGTCCCTCCTTGGGATTATTTATCAACACAGCAAATGCTATCCGTACGAACTTTATTGTTATTTACACAGCCGAAGATTATTTGTCTCTTTCTGACTTAATGCACACTACCAAATAGTTTTTAATATCATTTTAGCCATAATGTTTAATCAAGATTTAAAGCATGTTTCACTTCAAAGTCAGATGTAAATGTGATGTTTTAAGCAGGGTACATTAATTGGCTCAGCCAATCAGAAAACGACATTTATGTCGGAGGTAAGATAAAAGTATGTACATGCATGCCAAACTTTTAATTGCAGAATATTTGTTATTCTAAAATCTGCTTATACTCATCTATTACCAGTGACTGAAAGGATGGTGTAAATGCAACTAGGGTCCATGCAAAAGTACTGTAAGATTCCATGGCATCTGGGTTGGTGATCTACATTCAGTTCCTGGCGATCAATTGCCCAGATGTATAATGTGTTGTTGATTTATAATATTAATAGTAATTATATTCTTCTAGTGAGCGAGTGAGTGAGTGAATTAAAATTTGTAGTCATATCGGCAATATTTCAGCCATATCGTGACTAAAAACACAAGTTATAATTTCATAATAAATAAAGGCAATTTATAACCAGTAGAACAGTAAAACAAGTAGAATATCACATATTTCATTTTAAATCTAGTAATTAAATCTACGACATATAACAATAGATGACAATACAATATAAAAACAGGCTATAGACTGCCAACAATCGAAGGGAGATGACCATTTTGACTTACCGTACATTTGCTTCCTGCAGGGTTAGGTCCCATACTGTCTACAGTTCCAAACTGCCTACATCCCAAATTGCCAACAACAATATTGTAGGCAGCGTGGGAAATGATTGTTTTGCCCTATAGAACAGCGTAATTATCAATGAAGAAGGGGTGCGTCGTTTGGAGTAAGGGATATTTAAGGGGATTATATTAGTAATGATGGTACCGTACATGCTCTGTGTGTAGTATGTTTTGAGTCATATCATCCAATAAAGATTACAAGACATGTAGAATGATATTGTTTTATTTTGTTTTGGGAAGCAGTTAACATGTTTACATTGTTATCTCCAAAGCAGGAATAGCAGATTCAGATTATGTCTAAAACATGGTAAGGACTAAATTGTTAAGATCTCATCTTCTTAGTTAATTTGTGTGAAGCCCATTTCTGGTGTCCCCCGCCGTGATGTTGCTGGAATATTGCTAAAAGCG
>VKKT01006752.1:77334-92264 GCA_008038995.1 Haliotis laevigata | reverse complement strand
TACCCCGGATCGTGGTTGATGAGGGTCCAGGGAAGATATCACAACTGATGGGGATTAGTACCAAGATCGTGGTTGATGATGGTCCAGGTAAGATATCACAACTGATGGGGATTAGTACCCCGGATCGTGGTTGATGAGGGCCCAGGGAAGATATCACAACTGATGGGGATTAATACCCTGGATCGTCGTGGATGAGGGTCCAGGGAAGATATCACAACTGATGGGGATTAATACCCTGGATCGTCATGGATGAGGGCTGCCCTTTGCGGGAGGTTCATGGCCAGCATGGATTGTCCTGTGTGTGGAGTCCTGTCACTAAATCTTCGCATTAGCTGTTTATCTCAAATAGGCTGCAAATAAAGTGGAAATGATCTGTTTGTTGCAACAACAGTTTGTGTTTGCCTTTAAAGCACCTCCTGTGTGGCTGTGCTCTTTTGTAGTTTGAACATTTCAGGTTTTTGACCAGCCTTTTGTAAAGTAAAGTAATTGAATAAGGGTTTTAGATTAGTTCCAGGTTTTGTTGATACTTCTTTGGAGAACCGGATGGTTGTTTTAAAAATACCTTCTTTGGAGCGTTTTTAATAACCTTGTATAAATTCCTTTAATTGAGGACAATTTTTTATACTTTTTATGGATGATTGGTTTGGTCATGGAGGTTTGGGTTGACATGTATTGGGGAGGACTGCACTGGGTACCTGTTTGTAATGAGGTGGGACCTGCGTCATGAACGTGTCGCTTGTCAGTGTACCCTACAACTGTTGTTTACTATGATCACATAGAGAGAATAGTGTATGATGTGGATGTGTCAAAATATTGGAAGCACAATTAGAATTGAAAAGATGATTGTTTTGAGGTTGATTACCAGAAGCAGATAAAATACAACAAATTCTCTTAAAACTTGAAACAAATACAGAAAAAGATATGTTACTTGTCACTTTTATGTTTACTTTTCAACAATTAGTTCAAACTGTTTTCTGCCTCTTCTCATACACTGTGAAAAGTCAGAGTACTGTAGAAAGTGAACCATTCCTGAAGTTAAGCTAATTGGTAAATTACATAGAAATTCACCTGAAACTCAATACCGCATAAACCATGCCACATAATCAAATGAATTGAAATTATTGAACAGAGTATTATAGAGCTACGATAATGGGTAACAGCCCACAGGTTATATCCTTAGCTTTGTTAAGTCCTATTCAGCTCATGTACATGTGATATTGTAAATTGGCGATCGAACAGAGGACAGCTACTGCTGACCAGTCCGGGCAGGGTGGACTTCAAACGCTACTGTTGTACCTGGAGAATGTGTTGTGTTAAAGTGCTTCAGTGATGAGCCACAACAGACGACAGTTTATTTCAATGGGGGATAAATGTGAGGATAAATTTGAGAGCTGCAACCGTCTTCATATCCCCGTGCCCCTGAATATATAGACACATTGATCAAGGTGGTTCGGGACTTGGAGGCTGCATTGTTTTACCTGATAGAAATTCAATTTTCGGAAGCCGTCTTGGCCAGAACTTACCTGGAACTAATTGCAAAAGGAGGATTCTTGACTCTTGCTCAGGTAAATTAGGTCAGGTAATTCAGAGGATTTAGTGGATTCAGATTCTTGGAGTCTTGCCTGATGTCGGGGAGTGGGATACCCTTCACGGTCACAGTAAGGTCCTCTTAGTAGTCCTGATGTTTATGTAAACAGCTGTTACACATTCTGTGATGCTTATCAATGTGTAGTATCATACCAGTTGTATGTATTTGAAATACTTATAGATGATATTACTTTGTTCAACATGTAAATGCCCTTATTTGCTTTTATAATGTAAATGTCTTATATAATTTGAATATTTAAAATTCATTATTTTGTATGTACATTAGGGTTTTTAAGGTGCATTTTGTATGCTACCAATAACAGTTTATTTGTAAAGCTATTTCTGTTATTTTGAATATTTATACAAATAATTTAGCAAATGCTGTTATATTTGTATATGTACATGAATGTATATGAATCATGTTCTTCACACCACATCCATGACACAGCATGGCACTTTAACATCACAACCTGGTAGTTTACTAGTGCTGGAGTTGTAACTGTATAAGCTGTTGCAGCAGCAGTGCTTGCTGTTACTGACGCTGCTGCAATGCATGTATTCGTATACCGACGACATAGATGTACATTGCAGTAATCAATAGCTATGCATGCAGCTGACTGTGTCGTACAGTGAAATACATGGTAGGCTGTTCTATAGGTTGTCAATAGTTATAGTTTGAAAAAAGGTAGTTAATAATGATTGTGGAAAGTACACATGATCGTAAATGTCGATTGATTCTAGGCTAGTCTGATCCCGAGTTGATATGCCTGTGTACTATAATATTAGAAACAATCCATGTGTCAGTACTTGAAGGGTTGTTTATTGTAAAGTACTGAATACGTTACACCTCAATCACTGAAACATTCCAGTTGTGTAAACAGCAAAATAGCAGTGAAACTTATATTACTGGACAATCCGGTGCTTGTGAAAGGGTTGACATGTCCTACCCTACTAGTGTTATAGTATTATGGTATGTGTATGTGTTTCATCTGTTGGAGTGAAATGGGGTTTGTTCCTCATTGGCCACTTAATACAAAGATGTGGACACGAAACCAGTTTTACTTAATAACATATGCAAATAACACAGTCTTTTCATTGATAATACCGTTATAACATGAGACAATAGTGTGACATCAGTGAACAAATAGGCATTGTTGCCAAGATCCTGGAAGGGTGGGAAATTTTTTTTATTAACATATTCTGCCCATGTGTGAAAAAAGATGCTTTGTGGGCGCCCTTGATAAATAGTTGACATATAAGATATACATAGTACATTGCCATGGTTACATTGTGTTTTCTCTGTGTTGGTCCTCTGTAGTTCATTGCACATTGAATTGCAAGAATCAGTGCTTGTGATTTTAGTTGTATTATATATGTTACATATCAATAAATATACATAACTTCTTTGAGAGGCATCACTTGCTTGATGACGGTGATAGTACCTACACTGAAACGTCGCACTCATTGAAAGCAAGAAGTTGACTGTCGATAGAACTTGGTTTTCCTTCATTAAATATACAGATTGGTTATCAACTCCAATTTTCTTTTAGCACCTATACCCAGCACTTCAAATATGAAATGGTATACTGTGAAGTATTTCAGATATTAGATGGTAAACTATAAGATATTTCAAGTACCAAGTGGTTACAGTACTACAGTGTAACTAGTGTTTCATTTAGGAGATGGAAAGCTATCAATTACATCAACTGTACATGGTGAAGCTGCCAAGTACTATAAAAATGAAATGGTAAGCTATTATATATTTAAAATATCAAATAGTTAAGCTTACAAGTACTTCATAAATGAGTTTGTTAAGCTGTCAATTACTATCAAATGGTTAAGCTTCCAAATATGAAATGGTTAGCTATGATTATTTCATGCATGAAATGGTAAGATATGATGTCCTTTAAGTATGAAATGTAAGGTACCAAGTCCTTATAAATGTAAGCTACCAAGTTCTTCAAATATTACATGTAAGCTACAATTTTTTCAAATATTACATGTAAGCCATCAGGTCCTTCAAATATTACATGTAAGGTACNGGAGGTTCATGGCCAGCATGGATTGTCCTGTGTGTGGAGTCCTGTCACTAAATCTTCGCATTAGCTGTTTATCTCAAATAGGCTGCAAATAAAGTGGAAATGATCTGTTTGTTGCAACAACAGTTTGTGTTTGCCTTTAAAGCACCTCCTGTGTGGCTGTGCTCTTTTGTAGTTTGAACATTTCAGGTTTTTGACCAGCCTTTTGTAAAGTAAAGTAATTGAATAAGGGTTTTAGATTAGTTCCAGGTTTTGTTGATACTTCTTTGGAGAACCGGATGGTTGTTTTAAAAATACCTTCTTTGGAGCGTTTTTAATAACCTTGTATAAATTCCTTTAATTGAGGACAATTTTTTATACTTTTTATGGATGATTGGTTTGGTCATGGAGGTTTGGGTTGACATGTATTGGGGAGGACTGCACTGGGTACCTGTTTGTAATGAGGTGGGACCTGCGTCATGAACGTGTCGCTTGTCAGTGTACCCTACAACTGTTGTTTACTATGATCACATAGAGAGAATAGTGTATGATGTGGATGTGTCAAAATATTGGAAGCACAATTAGAATTGAAAAGATGATTGTTTTGAGGTTGATTACCAGAAGCAGATAAAATACAACAAATTCTCTTAAAACTTGAAACAAATACAGAAAAAGATATGTTACTTGTCACTTTTATGTTTACTTTTCAACAATTAGTTCAAACTGTTTTCTGCCTCTTCTCATACACTGTGAAAAGTCAGAGTACTGTAGAAAGTGAACCATTCCTGAAGTTAAGCTAATTGGTAAATTACATAGAAATTCACCTGAAACTCAATACCGCATAAACCATGCCACATAATCAAATGAATTGAAATTATTGAACAGAGTATTATAGAGCTACGATAATGGGTAACAGCCCACAGGTTATATCCTTAGCTTTGTTAAGTCCTATTCAGCTCATGTACATGTGATATTGTAAATTGGCGATCGAACAGAGGACAGCTACTGCTGACCAGTCCGGGCAGGGTGGACTTCAAACGCTACTGTTGTACCTGGAGAATGTGTTGTGTTAAAGTGCTTCAGTGATGAGCCACAACAGACGACAGTTTATTTCAATGGGGGATAAATGTGAGGATAAATTTGAGAGCTGCAACCGTCTTCATATCCCCGTGCCCCTGAATATATAGACACATTGATCAAGGTGGTTCGGGACTTGGAGGCTGCATTGTTTTACCTGATAGAAATTCAATTTTCGGAAGCCGTCTTGGCCAGAACTTACCTGGAACTAATTGCAAAAGGAGGATTCTTGACTCTTGCTCAGGTAAATTAGGTCAGGTAATTCAGAGGATTTAGTGGATTCAGATTCTTGGAGTCTTGCCTGATGTCGGGGAGTGGGATACCCTTCACGGTCACAGTAAGGTCCTCTTAGTAGTCCTGATGTTTATGTAAACAGCTGTTACACATTCTGTGATGCTTATCAATGTGTAGTATCATACCAGTTGTATGTATTTGAAATACTTATAGATGATATTACTTTGTTCAACATGTAAATGCCCTTATTTGCTTTTATAATGTAAATGTCTTATATAATTTGAATATTTAAAATTCATTATTTTGTATGTACATTAGGGTTTTTAAGGTGCATTTTGTATGCTACCAATAACAGTTTATTTGTAAAGCTATTTCTGTTATTTTGAATATTTATACAAATAATTTAGCAAATGCTGTTATATTTGTATATGTACATGAATGTATATGAATCATGTTCTTCACACCACATCCATGACACAGCATGGCACTTTAACATCACAACCTGGTAGTTTACTAGTGCTGGAGTTGTAACTGTATAAGCTGTTGCAGCAGCAGTGCTTGCTGTTACTGACGCTGCTGCAATGCATGTATTCGTATACCGACGACATAGATGTACATTGCAGTAATCAATAGCTATGCATGCAGCTGACTGTGTCGTACAGTGAAATACATGGTAGGCTGTTCTATAGGTTGTCAATAGTTATAGTTTGAAAAAAGGTAGTTAATAATGATTGTGGAAAGTACACATGATCGTAAATGTCGATTGATTCTAGGCTAGTCTGATCCCGAGTTGATATGCCTGTGTACTATAATATTAGAAACAATCCATGTGTCAGTACTTGAAGGGTTGTTTATTGTAAAGTACTGAATACGTTACACCTCAATCACTGAAACATTCCAGTTGTGTAAACAGCAAAATAGCAGTGAAACTTATATTACTGGACAATCCGGTGCTTGTGAAAGGGTTGACATGTCCTACCCTACTAGTGTTATAGTATTATGGTATGTGTATGTGTTTCATCTGTTGGAGTGAAATGGGGTTTGTTCCTCATTGGCCACTTAATACAAAGATGTGGACACGAAACCAGTTTTACTTAATAACATATGCAAATAACACAGTCTTTTCATTGATAATACCGTTATAACATGAGACAATAGTGTGACATCAGTGAACAAATAGGCATTGTTGCCAAGATCCTGGAAGGGTGGGAAATTTTTTTTATTAACATATTCTGCCCATGTGTGAAAAAAGATGCTTTGTGGGCGCCCTTGATAAATAGTTGACATATAAGATATACATAGTACATTGCCATGGTTACATTGTGTTTTCTCTGTGTTGGTCCTCTGTAGTTCATTGCACATTGAATTGCAAGAATCAGTGCTTGTGATTTTAGTTGTATTATATATGTTACATATCAATAAATATACATAACTTCTTTGAGAGGCATCACTTGCTTGATGACGGTGATAGTACCTACACTGAAACGTCGCACTCATTGAAAGCAAGAAGTTGACTGTCGATAGAACTTGGTTTTCCTTCATTAAATATACAGATTGGTTATCAACTCCAATTTTCTTTTAGCACCTATACCCAGCACTTCAAATATGAAATGGTATACTGTGAAGTATTTCAGATATTAGATGGTAAACTATAAGATATTTCAAGTACCAAGTGGTTACAGTACTACAGTGTAACTAGTGTTTCATTTAGGAGATGGAAAGCTATCAATTACATCAACTGTACATGGTGAAGCTGCCAAGTACTATAAAAATGAAATGGTAAGCTATTATATATTTAAAATATCAAATAGTTAAGCTTACAAGTACTTCATAAATGAGTTTGTTAAGCTGTCAATTACTATCAAATGGTTAAGCTTCCAAATATGAAATGGTTAGCTATGATTATTTCATGCATGAAATGGTAAGATATGATGTCCTTTAAGTATGAAATGTAAGGTACCAAGTCCTTATAAATGTAAGCTACCAAGTTCTTCAAATATTACATGTAAGCTACAATTTTTTCAAATATTACATGTAAGCCATCAGGTCCTTCAAATATTACATGTAAGGTACNNNGTCCTTCAAATATTACATGTAAGGTACCAAGTCCTTCGAATATTACATGTAAGCCACAAGGTTTTTCACATATTACGTGTGGGCTACAACTCTTTCAAATATTACATGTAAGCTATAACTCCTTCATTCCACATGACATATGCATCTGAATATTGCCCAGAAGTAGGTTAGTACAGTTCCCTATGAAGGTTGTCCCGGGCTGGTGTGGAATAGATTTATGTGTACCTTGCTTGACAGGCTTCAATTTCATGTCTCATGAAACACATGGTCACAGAGTGGACTAATGGATGTCTTTTTGTGACCATGCTTTCATTGTGTTTTCCTGAATAATTCATCTGTTCCCGTATCCTATTCTGTCTGGAATGAGTATCCTTGGGATAAGTGGGTTACTGGAGCCGTTCCTGGACAGAAGGAATGAGCTGTACTTTTTCACCTATCATAGATATTACCAAAATGCCAGTACAATAGAGACAATATAGAAAAAATGGATGCCGATTTTGAAACCCAGTCCTTTAGAAAATAAAAAGAGATGAGCTGAATTGGAACAAATTGAAACTATCAGCTTATAACATGATGTACAACTGCTCACCACATGTCAGTTCTCAGAAAGGATGAAACTAAGACTTTATGAGGACCAAGATTGGACTCAAAAGCTTGGGAGATGACTGTAATCATATTCATGTACATATGAATCATTTTAAACTGTCAGATTCACAAAAATGTGACCTGATGCTTTTCTGTGCCTCTTTGATGAGGTAATCGGAGCATTCATTTTTCTTCCAAACATTTTTTTGTAATAGCTTTGAAATAGATCCAAAAACTTTGGCATTGTTATTACGAGGAAGTATTTTTTTTATATTGTGTGGTGGTGTGTGGTCCTGTGCATAGGGTTCAGGTCACAAATCAGTTGAAGTTAATCCATGTTTATCGCGGAGAGTCCTTGGATGGGTGACCGTGTTTGGCAGCTTGACTCCTCAGAGTTTCTAGGACTTTAGGCCTGCCCCACAATGAAGCACATGCACTACATGTAGTCTCACCTTAGGCAAGTGGGTTTGTTCAAAATTGCCTCTGGTCACCCAGCAGAAAATGGGTACCCGGTGGAATAAGTCATGAGACTATTTACCTAGCCTCACAGGCAGCTTGGGTTGTCGGGGGTAATAATAATCAGATTATATTTGTTAGTGCTATAAGCTTTCTTATTATCATTATTTATCATTGTTAGTAGACATAGTTTGGCTAGTTGGTTTCCTGACTTTGATGCATGTATATTCCTTTTGCAGAGAAACCCTGAGGAATACACTGCAAGGAAGCGTGCCAAGGAGGAGGAAGAGAGGGCGGAGAAACTCCGACATCAGCGTCGTGGTGGCAGCGGTAAGGAGAACATCAAGCGGCACAGCTATACCTCCAAGCCTGATGAAGCTGTACAAGCAGCTAGAGAGTACCGCATAAAGAGAAGGTCCCTACACCTTGAAGGAAAATCAGAAACGGGCACAGAGAGTCCGACAGTAGTGAGAAGACCTCTTGAGTCTCCTCGCCAATCTCCCCGGCAGACACACAGGAGTAAAATCTCCTCAGAGTCAAAAGTTTTTGTTGAACAAGATTTGGGTCAGTCAGAAACCACATCAACATCTCCTCTGGTTGTTGAAAAGCTGGACTTGTCATCACTTGGAAACAGCCAAGAAGAAGCTGAAGGTAAACACAAGAGTCCGGAAAGAGCTCTGAAAGAAAATAATACTCAAGAAACCAAATCATCTGGTGAAAAGACACCAAGGGAGCAATCTGAAGCCAGCTTGCAAAAGGCTCATTCGAGTTCATCCACTCCTGTTAAAAGTCCACCTCGATCATCCTCAAAGAAGTCTAGAGCTCCTCCTCCACCACAAACATCTACCAGTCCTGGACCTACCAGTCCAAGATCTCCGTCCACAACAGAATCTCCAGTAAGATCTCCAGAAGTTCTAACTCCCTCTTCAGCTACTGTTAAACCTCCCATTGCTACCAAGCCTTCAGTTCCTATTGCAGATGGACCTCCACCTGTAGCTCCACCTCGATTGAAGAAAAAGAGGGCATCAACTAAATCCAATTCCTCTGAAGAATCTGTACAGAAGGTAAATGGTTTAGCGTCCAGTAAAGATTCATCTCCCACAAAATCTGAACCCACATCACCAAGGGTTGAAGAGATTGTACAGAGTCCTCAGGACATATCCAGTTTTAAGGCAGTCAGTAAAACACCGGAATCTCCTGCTAAAAGACCCACTGACCTGGGCATTACCTCAACAGCAAGTTTTGCAGAATCCAAAGAGAAGCCATTGATTCTTGAAAGTTCTCTGGAATCTGAAATATTTGGAGCCTTAAATTCGTCTAAATTGTTTAAAGATACTGATGCATTTGCTTCCAACTCTGACAGTGCAACAACAGTCGCTACCTCCAATGTAAAACAAGTTCATGAACAGAAAGGGAGATTGAAGTCTTCTGAAACTGTCACTGTTGTTACCAGAGAAGGGAGTATCTCTCAGTCCTCCAATATAGACACAGCCTTTACTACTGAAGGTGCAAGCCAACTTCCTCAAAATAGTGAGCTATTTGGTCGCTTTGATGCTTATTCTGGAGGGCACGGGGGTGCCAGGCCAAAAGTGAAGCAAGAAAAGTCAAAGAAGGAATCTGTCAAACAAGAAACTTTGAAACAAGAAAAATTGAAGAAGGATACTGTCAAACAAGAAGCCTTGAAGCAAGAAAAGTCAAAGAAGGAAACTGTAAAACAAGATGCTTTAAAGGAAAAGTCGAAGAAGGAATCCATCAGACAAGAAGCTTTGAAGCAAAAAACATCAAAGAAGGAATCTGTCAAACAAGAAGCTTTGAGGCAAGAAAGAACAGTTGATGATCAGAAAGGTGAAAGAGAAGAAGAAGAGATTGAGACAATAATTGAGGAAGTCATTGAAATCAAAACTGCATTGGACAATGCAGGCAATCCTATTCTAGATAGCTCTGCACCAGGATACACATCTGAAATTATCAGCACAAAGAAAACTGTAATGACACAGGTTATTGAACCCAAAGTGAGCATTGAAGAAAGTGTAACAGAGGTTCAGGTCCAGGCAAACAGTGATATTAAAGATAAAGTAAAGAGCCCCAAGCGGAAGGCACCAGCACCTCCTGTTGCAGGAACCTCTTCTATCCACCAAGTTCACACCAACATTTCAAACATTGAGGCGTCACCAAGTTCGACCCCACCTTCTGTGAGGGTCTCCAATGGGTCCAAGCGATCATCAGTGCTGGATCATCTTGCAGGAACCGCAGCTGCTGCAGGATATGAATCTGATGCATCAGATGCTAGCTCTGTACCTCCACCCCTCCCGGACTCGGCCCCACCCCCGCTGCCGACCATTGCCCCACCCCTCGCCACACAACCCAGTGGCGAGGAGATAGTGGAAATCGATTTCAAATCTTCATCACTCCTTAACTCCAAATCTTCACCAACAGGTAACGCTATGATGGAAAAGTTAATTGATTTTGAGTCCCATGATTCACCTGCTTCTACTAACGAAGATGAAGGTCGTCAGGTCAAAAGTTTGGCCCAAATGAGGGCAGATTTTTTCGGTCTTGATAAGCCCTCACCCATAAATTTAGACGATAATGAGACTTTTAATTCAAGCATAGATGCTTATTTCCCTGATATCCAAAGACTTGACAGCAGTGTGAGAAAGGAGTCTGAGGAGTCCGAAGATGAAGGTGGATTTAACGCTACTTTCTCTCCAGGTAAGATGGCTGCATGGAAGACCATGTTATTCTTAATTAAATATCAAATCCAATAATCGTTAAAGAGAATATTAAGTTTTTACTCAACATCCATACTCAATTATAAAGCTCTGAAAAAAATATTATTCCTATTATTTACTTACCAGATTTCTCTGCAGTCTGTCCAAGGTTATAATTCAGTAGTTAGCCAAGTGGTTAAAGCATTCACTTGTTCTGAAGAAGTCCCAGGCTAACACTGTGAATCATAAGCCAGAAGCTATCTGCCTTGATATTTTATAGCTGTGTAAAACTAAACTTATTACTGATTATCAGACTTATGAATTATATGATATGACAATGTTTAATCTGAAACAAATTCTTTTTTAGGTCATTTCTTTTTGAAAGCTCAAGCTGCTTGATATGAAGTATAAAATCAAGAAGTGAAATCTTTTTTTTTTGTCTTCTCCGTTTTAAGCGTAATATATGAAAAATAAGGTGTGAGGCATATCTTGTAACAAGTAAATCAATTAAATTGAATAGAAGAAAAATAATTAATACTTAAACTTGATCACTGCTATTATGTGGGATGGACTGATTACTCAAGTAATAACTGCTATTCACATTACTAATGGTTGTCTAACACAGGCAGCAGTGTGTACCCAAGCCTTCATTGTCCTCATGCAACCCATATTCATATATACATGCACATGTTATCTGTCAAACCTTGTTGAAGCTGAAGAACTTGGAAATGTCACTGTAGGATGCTTTTCTTTTCTTGAGAATTAGATTATATCACTCTAATCTTGTACAAATCTGACTGTCACTTTTAAGCCATTATCCATTGAAGTTCATAATGAAAAGAGAAATATTCTAATTGCCTTCATGTATCTCAAAATTTAGTGTTACATAGACTTCATTAAACAGAAATGTGGTACAAACATGAATATATACTGAGAGATAGAAATAAAGGATCACAGGAAAATTCAAAGCTGGTGATGAAAACTGGAAAAATTTAAAGGAACGCTTGAATTTTCCCGTGATTTCTTTCTCTCAGTATATTCAGTTAAAAAAATGTATGAAACTCTCCTATGAATATATATAGGACTGTTGTTGCAATTTCAGAAGTATTTAATACATGGAGTTTATAATAGTTTACAGGTTCTAAGGTTTAAGTTTGACAGCAGATAGATAATAGTTTGATCTGAGGTGTTATTCTAGGGGCCAGGTAATGAGGTAAACATGGTTTGACTGCTGCACATCAGGGCTCCTCATGAAGGACTTATCTTTGGTATCTGATGCTGCTGCATAAGGGTAGTTGACTGATCAGACTTTGGCACATTAACCAGATTCAAAGTTTGTGATTTTGGATTATTCCAGAAATTGAATTCCATACAGTGTGTAAATAATCATGCTGTCTTCATTGATGTTAATGTCGACATTACTTCATTAAATTTTCTATGTGAAAAAATCATGAGCATGTGATATATTTCTGTATAAAATATCATGTGAACCTGAAGTATTGTACTTTGACTTGTCCACCATGTGGGAGCCCTGCTGAAAATGTGTTGTTTTGATGTGTGTGTGATCTGTGTTGCTTCATACTGCATTTATGGTCAGAAAGAAATCAGACTAATTGTCAATATATCTAATAACTGGGTAATTCGTGATATATCGTTTTCAGTTTTTGAAACATGTTTTTAATGTGTTCATAAATAATGTGACAGAAATATGAGTAAATATACAACTGACTCATAGTAGACAAATATGGAATTGATAATATTTGATTGTGAGATAATAGTGTAATATTTTATGAGTGCTTCTTTCACTTCATGCTCTGTGTTTGTGTGCTGTAAAATCATTCTCAGTTCACGTCATTCGCTATCATTCGCTATGATTTCTAATCTGGAATTTGAACTTTTATATGGCGATGATAATTTCAGAGTTAATTACACCACTTGTTAAGTCCCTAATCTCACCTCGCCATTGTTGATGATGTTAAAAATTAATTACATTGTGCTATTTAAACAGTAGGCTGTCTTCAGTAATGTTTTTCTGTAGGGTTGACATGCCATGTGTTTGTTTATCATTTCTCTCATATAATGTCATTGAGCAATATAAAATATGGAGAAAATTGGTCAATTTCACAATGACAAGCTAGTTACATGTCGCTAAGCCAGTTCTCATTTGGAAGATATTTGTTACACTGTATGGTTCATGAGGCTTACAACAAGTTAAAAAAATTTAAGTGGACACCAGATAACAGGAAAACATGAATGAGTAGATATTTTAGTTTGGTCTTAACTTGAATTGTGTAACTAGTAAAAAAACAAACTCTGGCAGTACATTTTGTGAGCCCTTGTCATCACTATATAGGCAAACTGATCACTTGTCTTGCATGGAGAATGATTTTGTTTGTGAATTATTCATTTTTGTGTTATATTTTACAACTATTGTCAATGGGTTTCTCCTAGGAGACAGCGGAATTCTTGTGTCCAGCCTCC
The DNA here is from genome assembly GCA_008038995.1 of Haliotis laevigata. NCBI lineage: Eukaryota > Metazoa > Mollusca > Gastropoda > Lepetellida > Haliotidae > Haliotis > Haliotis laevigata. The sequence goes on along the minus strand of VKKT01006752.1, from coordinate 79,039 downwards.
CTACATCCCCTGATGAGACAGATAGCTCTGGCATACAGCTCATCTCCTTTCAAAACCAGATGTACTCCAAGGGAGATAACTCCAGTGATAGAGATTCATCTTTTGTACGGACCAGTGTAGATTCAGCCTTCGAGGACAGCATGATAAGTCCGACCTCATCGTATCGCTATGAATCAAAGGGAGGTAATCAAAGATTTCAGAAAGCTGAAAATGATGACAGGTATGGACAGGCCCAGAGTGGGGTTATCTCCCCTCGTGGTAAAATGTATGACTCTGAAGAAATGGTTGAAAAGGCTAGACAGTTTGCGGAAATTGTCCAAAAGCCAAATTTCGTTGTCAAGCGGGAATCATCTACACCTGATGACTTTGACCAACAGAGGCTTCAAACACTCGAGTTGGAGAGACGAGCAATCATTTCTCAAGCCACAGTTCGCATGAAGTTTGGTCCTGGCGTTTCCAGCCCCACCGAGGAAGGCGTACCACCATTTTATGAAGGTGAGATGACGGTTATAGTTGGTGAAGCCATTTTGACAAAAAACATATGCAATCTGCACTAAGACGTAGTTTCAAATCTGCAGTGTAAGAAATAGTTATGATGAGGATACTTTTTCTCAGCAAGACAATATGTATGTAGTTATGGAAATTTGACATATTCATATGATCTTACCTTACAGATGTATAGTTTAAATGACAAAATGGTTGATGTAACAAAATATGAAATGTCCAAGCAATTTGGCAATGACCAGTTGGTTCTCTGTTCATCATGTGTTTGTAATCATTATCTTCATTATCATCCCGATGGTAGCCTCATGATGCCTCATTCGTCCTTATGTATTGGTTGTGTTGATGGCTTGTGCTTCCGTATAGTGACACTGGGAAACTTTCTGTCATCTGAAATGATATACACTGTCTTCATATTGACAATAGGTACTTTTGGCAAAATAACCTTTTGGATGATGAACTTTGAGAAAATAAACCTTGTCCAAACTACCCAAAATCTTGACTCAATTGGGTATGTCAATTTTGAAAGTCAACTGTATTTTGCTTGAACATACAGTCATGCACATGGAAAATACTGTTTTGCTACATTTTTCTTCGTTTCAGGTAATTATTTTTTTTATTAATTTATTACACTGAAATCTCAGAATTTGTTCACAAATGTCAGATATGTAATAGGTTTTGGATAAAAGGGGAGACTACTCTTGAAGGGTTTCTTGATCACAGAAGATGACAGCTAAAAATTCCCATATAACAATTGCTGGTTCATGGTCAGGAATGAGAAAAGCATTGCGTCCCTGATCCATGATGTTAGGTTGTAAATGTTGCACTCTTCCTTCCATAAATTTAAACTCATTACCTGGTATATAAATTTTCTTTGAGGAATGCTATGACATACTGTGACATTATTACTAATTCTCACTGCTTTGTGATTTTGAATTGATAGATAATAAAGAATGATCTTCTTGACAAATGGATCTGAACTTGAAAACCATATACAGTGGACTCTGTCAATACCGGCCTTTGTAAACACCGGCACTCTGTCTACATCGGCACAAAGTTTCAGTCCCGGCAGAAATGCACGTTATTATCATTTAGAAACTTCTGTAAACATCGGCATCTGTCTATTCAGGATATCGGCATTTTTTTTCAGTCCCAACGAACAAGTTGTTATGAAAACGGATCTGTAAAAACCGGCACATGAAAG
>VKKT01006746.1:35739-45937 GCA_008038995.1 Haliotis laevigata | reverse complement strand
CTTAAGGAGTACATGAAATTCATCTTCAATAACATTTTTGTCATCCAATTTACAAAATAAACTGAATCTCTCATTGTAATTAACTTTAATGTATTTTCTAGTTTCAACTGCTAAATTGAAATTACGAGAGTGCACATCTGAGATGTAAAGGAATATCAGAATTTAAATATCTTTCCACATTTAAAAATGTCTTAAATTGTGAGTAATAAAAGCATTTATTAGAATTTTGAATTGAAGCGGACCAACATTGTTTAAGATTATCCGAAAGTCTCTGCTTAAACAAGGTTATGAAATAATCAACATTGCCAACATCCTGACTGATCCATGCCAAACCATACTTAAATAAGTTGCCCAAGTAGTGCGGCCAACATCATCTAAGGACTTGAGCATGATATAACAATGTTTTCACAGTCTATTATAAGGCATATACAATAGGTGACACCAGTATTTAATTACTTTAGTCACATAAGTAATTTGTAATTCTGCCACAATCACCAAGAGCCATGTTATTACAGGTAGGGTTAGCAAGTTTCAAGACATATTTACAAAAGTGAATTTAGTATACTTTGTTCATTATATACATAATCAACAAATCAAAATAATATTTTCAAATTTGTTCATCGTGGCACATATGAAACAATCAAATATCAACATGAAGGTCGTCTGTTTTCAATGTTTTGTATGGCCTCAATGAAAGCCCAGAACTGCCTGGTATCATCGCCCAATCAAACCAGTCAGATTACAAACTGTGGCTTGTGGAATGTTCACCTTTTCTTCCTGCGCAGGCTTGTGAGCAGACGTTGATAGGAGAAGCAGATAAACGTATATAGATTTTAGTTTCAAAGTATGAAACGTACACAATGTAATGTAAGGGAAATTCTCGTCACGTGTCACATGACGTCTTTCGAAAAGTTTGTAGAATGGCGTCGACTGGTCGCGCACGCAACCATTGCAGAAGGAAATGTTACTGAATGACCGCAATCTAGATCCGTACCAGTGTCTATGGGAATGTTAGGACTATGTCCTAAAGCGTAGATAATCAAAAACAAATATTTGTAATCTATGTCATTAAAGTTTCATTTTGCAATATCTACGTATTATTGGATGGAAACGCTACTCGATGTCTTTTGAAGTTCACCACCGCCAGTATTAATCATTTCTCCTTCTACACTGATTTAACTTAATTTGCAATAGCTTGACTGAACCTGTGTGAAATAATATATATCGGGCGTATTACAAACGCTTGTATATTTTGTATACATGATCTAACTCGTTAAAACTGTGAGTTGAAAAGTTAATACTGCACAAATAAGCGTTAAAATGTGTTATGATGTCAAATGCATCTTATGCTGACAGCTTTATAGCTACTTAGTAATACCGATCTTTTAATTTGAGCTCTACCGAAGTTTCCGCTGTTGAAACGATTAGATTGTAGAATGTTTCAGGCGATCCGTCCTTTGAGACTTTGGACTTGTTAAACTGATCGGTGTAAACGTACTTTGAGTCATTTTTAACTTTTTGAACATGCAGACCCTGTGATCTACTTTCTCGACCAAAAGACCAAAAGACTTGATAATTTCAGAACTTTTTATTAACATGAACATGAAAATTAACACCCCTGGGCATTAACTTTTTACACTTATACACTATCTATCGCAAATTGTGCCTGCTGATCCAATTACTCTATATCACCTCTTTTAGCTGTGACTCTTCCAGCGTCACACAGTTTTCATGCCCCAGACTGTTCTACAAAGTATGTCAGGGTGGTCCCTGTACTTGAAGCAAACTGATCATCTGTACATTATCCTATTTTGTATGGACGAACCACCGACATTCGTGAAGTAGATTTTGGTGTCATTATTGATCCCAGTCGTTTTGCTCCCTTTAGTATCACGATGTAGCGATCAGACATATCTTTCGCCCGGGAAGTTCTTTCAAATGCCATATTTCTTACGTGAACCAACGATGGTTTTAGTTGATGCATAACACGGGTTAGCGTTTGAATCATGTCATATAATTAGTTAACAATGACATATTTACAAAGATCATGTAAAATAGGATGTCGGTGCGGGCTGCGAGTGTCTGCATTTGATTTCCGACCACTTGTTTGTTCATTGTTCATCCTTACATCTGCAGGTTCCCACTTCAGCTGACTGTACCTCATAAACCATCATATCATGTTGTTGTGTCCATCTATACTGGCCTCATTCTGAATCGTTCAACACCGACGGCATGTCAGCATCCACGCGGCAATGCTGTCATTACGACTTCATCCTTCGAATTCTGAGGGAGTTACAGACGTCTTCAAAGCTCTAAGTGTTTAGTTTGTGTAATAATACCCCTAAGTAGTTCTATAAAATAATTGAAAAACCCCAGGCTAAAACACTGATTAATATGTTGTGCTGTCTCAACTTCAAATGTCACTGTCAAATTAGGGACATGAAATCAGATGTTCATTTGCCTCTGGGAAAATAATTCCAATATACATTAACGCAAAAGGAGACGGTTCATTTCCACAACATCATTTTTTCCCTGCAGTTAAAGAAAAGAATGCACTCTAATACTCCTAATACTGAGCGCCTATGAAGGGCAAATCAAGTTAACGAAGATGGGATTGGCTCATTGATTTCAAGTTAAACATTTAAGAAAATGCAAAACCTATAACCTGTGACGTTCCAGTGCAATATCCAGGTCAACATCAATCTGTTCAAAGGTCAACTAATGCGTGTCATTACGTAAATCAAAAGACAAATAATCTTGATTAATCATATACTGTTGTACGACCTGGTATTGCTATTTTGACAGTAAGAAGTAATATATTAAACTGAAAAGAACATATGTTGCCTGCTGACACAAAATGTAAAACGTCTAAATATGTATATCGTGGTTCCTGGAGACTGTCAGCTACAACGACACCTTTGCCAAATTGTTAAATGAAAAAGGTGGAGGTGGATCTATTGGGCGAACCTACAGCTTCATACTTAACAAATCATGTTGGACTGAAATCTATGTAGATGATTTATTACGATTGTCAAAGGAGTTGTTACTTTGCAAGTATTGTAATTGTTTAACGGTTATCAGTTCACTGATAAGAAAAGAAGATGAATAACAAAGATTGCAAATATGAAACAATGTGCGCATACCTCGTGGATGTTACATTTATCTGTATCTAAAAAGGGTGTAATAATAATAATAATAAGTACATTTATAATGCGCCAAATCCAGACACACAAGTGTATGCTCATAGCGCTACATAAGAGATTCTGACACCACCAGGTTAAGAGATCGCGACTAGAAATGATTAGAGTCTATAGAACTGAGTGAAGAGAAATGTTTTGAGACTGTCGTTGAACATATGGAGAGTAGGGATTCCTGTAAGATGATCTGGGAGTTTACAATGAAATATATCTGGCGAACAAATATTTTCAGAATGGATCTCCGGGCTGTGAATGTGAATTATTTCTTAAACTGCTCAATAAAGCTCAGTAAGCTGTAAGTGGTTGTAAGATTATGTCTTGCCTTCTTCCCCAGGAAATAAGCTGGAGATGTTCATCAAAAGAATTGCGAATACGTGTTGCAGTTGAACAGGTTTGTTATATAATATATCAAGTTTTGAAAGAACGCATAGTTGTGCTCATGCCTGAGAAAGCCTCCACATATCTGCAAATAGTACGAGACTTTGACAAAACACCAACGCAGGCCGTCAACACAGAACCACAACATGCACTACCCACGAGCCACATGGCGATAAGTATCAAGTTCATTTACTCCAATCACGCGACGGAACTGAAACATACCTGAAACTTATCTATGATACAACTGGTTCCGGGTCGTTTCACCCCAAATCGTTTCACACGGGTCGTTTTACCTGGGTTGATTCACCCCAGTTCCAAACTAGGTCAATTCATACGACATTAGAGGTCGTTTCACCGCTAATCAAGTGTGGTTTCAGTATACGTGGAGAATGGTATCAATGCTTAAATCTGTACATCCTAATCAGGCAATGTTTTTACAACAATCACGTAAATGCTACTGTGTCTGTGTTATTTATACATGTATAACTGTTTAACATTGTACTTGACAGTGGTATCTTCCCAGATGTGTGCCTAACTGGTACCATCAAACCAATTTATAAAAATAAAGGCGATCCTACAAACCCTGAACATCATAGACCAATAGCACTACTGGGCTGTTTTGGAAAACTTTTCACATCTATTCTATTCAGACGAGTAAATAATTTCATCGAATCAAACCAAATTCTTTCCGAAGCTCAGCCTGGTTTCAGAAATGGATATTCACCAACAGATCATATTTTCAGTTTATGTCACCTTTCGGAACTATTAACATGTAAAAAGTAAAAGTAAATTAAAAGATATTTATCAGCAAATATGGATGTCAACAATTGAAACCTCTTCCAAAGCAACCACTTACAGCATTTTCAAACATCCACAAATGATAGCAAGTGTACTATGTGTAACCTAAACCTAATTTCATTATTTATTTATGTGTCCAAAATTAGAATTAGAAAGAGAACAATATATTCACATGTCAAATATTATTATATCAGACCAAATATGTATAAAATGAATGTTCTATTTAACACCAATAAGCTAGGAACTTTCAGAAAACTTTAAATTTTTTGTAAAATGGTTGTTAATATGTAACTTGCCCGATGTACATTGCACCTATCATACCGCTTGTATATAATTTTTATGCTGTATAAATGTAAAAATTATTTATGTTCCTCTTATGCTACAGTTTGCAGCCTGAGTGAAAAACGCTTAGTTCACATTTGAGATGGCACATCGGACTTCAGCTTATATCTCATCTAATCTCATCTCATCTCATCATGCTTAAAACTTATATGAACATTTAAATAAGTCGACATTGTGTTAGACATTACACATGCATTTGTGCCATGGAGACTGCATGTTTGGAGATCATCTGCAAGAAGACAGTAAGACCGCGTCAAGATTGACTGCAGTGTGAAACTTGTCATCGGCATCAACACAGAATATGTGGCACAGGTAAAACTTATAGTCGTAAGAATATTGCATGCATGTTAATATACAGCACTTGACAAATCATGTTTTTAATTATTCAAACAATCTGAATATGCTGTTTCGACACTATACATAGATGAATATAATTTTGAAACAATTTTATAGTTGATAATAAAATATTTTTTTGGCTGCGGTGAAACAACCTGTAAATGGGGTGAAACTGTATGGGTGAAACGACCCGGGTGAAATGACATTTATCATCCAAGACTGGTTTCCAGAGGAGATATCGCGTGTAGAAGATCAAGCGATATCTCGTGGGATACATCGTTTTGGTAAGTTTTGAGCTAATTGCTGATTGGTCAATATTTTAAGACTATTTTCATCTCCCTTAGCTGTAAACAAAGATGTCCATCGCAATTGAGTTGCCTTTGCTCATGATTTGTTCTAACGACATAAAAGTTTACTTAAAATGCCATCAAGAAATGGTGAATTTTCGTATTGTTGTGATAGTGTCACTCGTTCCCTTTTCCACCACTCTTGTTCACTTGGGTATATTCATACCCAAGTATATTCATACCCAAGTCTTCAAATGAAATTGTTACAGGTGACGTTTTGTTTTTAAATTCCCTAGATCGACAAAGTAAGTATGATATTGGCAACTGCATAATCCTTGAAACTGTAGCATTCATCTATACGTCCATGTTAGCAGAACCATTGTAAACGCTGCAAGTTGGGCAGGACAGTGCGTATGATTGGAATTGCACTTATTTGCAGACCTATCTGTACTGCGCTTGTGTGTGTGAGTGTGTGTGTGAGTGAGAGAGAGAGTGAGTAAGTGTGTGTGTGTGTGTGTGTGTGTGTGTGTGTGTGTGTGTGTGTGTGTGTGTGTGTGTGTGTGTGTGTGTGTGTGTGTGTGTGTGTGTGTGTGTGTGTGTGAATATACCGTTTCTAAGCCTAGCTTATGTCAATTTAGCTTCTACTATATCAAAGAATGTTTGTCTGCTGCATGTCTTATGTTCCTAAGTTTCCCTTGCCATGAGTTCACCTTCATTGTAGACGACTGCTGGAGGTGTTGAACACACCCTTACACTATAAAGACGAGTTATCGTGGAACACATTTCTACGTTGTTGTTTTTACTGGACATTTCTGAAACAAAATGCAATACATTCTGTAAGATGAATGTTAATGCTGTCGTAATATCCTCTCTTATCGGTTTCGTTTACGAAGTATGTAAATTACTTGATACTGAAAGGTGTATATGGAAGTTTAAATTTTGCAAGTGCTTTCTTGGCAACATGCAAGTCATTACACAGTTGGTGGAGTGTCTGTCTTTTGATAGACCGATCGTCACGCTGGATTTCTGGTAATATCCATATGTTTCGTGGAATGGCATCACTGGAATGTTAACGAAGCATGTAGCATTAAGAAAAAGTGAAGTGATCTAAGTGATCTCAACGATGCTTTTATTCTTCAGACAGTTCCGCCTCCTCCGAGACTAGTGGGAGGTATTAGATATGATGCCAGTTTTAGCATTATTGTTTAATCATGCTGGAGTACGATACTGTGAGTTCTTGTAGTTCAACGGCTGTTGTTGCCAAGAAGAAATTATATTTTTCTGCATTTAGATTTTCCCGACAATCCTTGTTCAATCTTGTCTGGTAGACGACATGTATATTTAGTTAATCTCAAGGAGGGACAATCTGCAATGTTCAGTCTCCAAGTTGGTCCTGTGCTTACACGATGGTGTAGCCTGTTTGATGTCACTCCAGTCACTGCATGCGGTTAATATAATATTTGGCAATCTACATTCTGAATCATGTATTGATTCAGCTCCAGCTTCTGGTTTCCACATTTCACTTGAGGGCCATCCAGCATTCTCTTTCTCTTTCAAAGCGTCATACCAGTTTTTGAGAGTAAAAAAAGTGGTAAGCGTGACTTCTGGTCGTTATATTGATGCGATATTTGCAAATATTTCTAAATATGACATGAGTGACCAAATTGATGCCCTACACAAATTCCATATTTGAACCCATTTTTCTGTATTAATCTAATTGAAGAATTGACTTCCCTTTGCATGTGTTTGTGATAGTCGCCACTCTGTCATAACTCTCTAAAAGTAACTTATAAACACATTTATGATAACATTGCTTTTATCACTTGCCCGCAGTGATTTCGTATGATTACTGAGACATGATTCTCACTTATATTTCCATTAATCAAAATTGTGCCCATGTTACAAACTCTATTTTAAATCATTTAAACTGTCATTCACATTCAACATAAATCATTCATCGAATGTTGATACCAAGATGAAAGACGTGCATCATGTTTTATCATGCCTTAACAATCATACATGAGAGGGCATGAGTTGTCCTAGTTTACATGTCATCCATTTAAACGATAACATTTCTCTTTCTCTTGCACCAAAAAAGGTCAGGGTTAGAATGAACCTTCTGTAACCCATGCTTGTCGTAAGAGGCGGCTAACGGGATAGGGTGGTCAGGCTCGCTGGCTTGGTTGACACATGTCATTGGTTCCCAACTGCGCAGATCGATGCTCATATTGTTGATCACTGGACTGTCTGGTCAAAACTCGATTATTTACAGGCCGTCGCCATACTGCTGGAATATTGCTGAGTGCGGCGTAAAACTGAACTCACTCACTCACTCTTTCTCTTGCTGTGTAATATACACAGGAAAACTGAACCCGCGGTGGTTTTGAAATATGTTAACCATTAGCTTGATCTCACGATCAAATTCACTCGAGTGAATAAAAGTCTAAAGCACTAAACAAAGATTCACTCGTAAGTAAGAGCAATATTTCAATAACCCTTTCTAACGAAAATAACTCTCTGAACGTGGTTAAACTTTCCTTTTAAATCGGTTTCAGTACATTACATGGCTTCACTTGTTCTAACAGTTTAGAGACTAGTTATGAACAATTCTAGTTCAGCTGCCACATAATACCGTGAAGATTAATGATTGAATTACGTAATGCGAAAAGTAAATAAATGAAAGCTATTTAACTTTTTTACATACTTTAAGAAATACGTAATGCAAGCAAAGACAACATCACACTTGGATTCCTTATCTAACGTTACTTTGTGCATGTAGGTTGCCCATTCTTTACGATACCTGTGTTCACTGCTGAGAATGTTGGCAACATATTGGATAAAAGCTTACATAATGAAAACGCATATAATTGCAATCTCATCAAAGGTGTTGTTATACATTAAATTTCTTATTGCTTATCCCATCCCTATCTCGTCTCAGGTACTCACGCCACCCCTTATCCTCACCCTCACCCCTTGTCCTCTGCAACCCCAACACTCACCCAGTCCCGGTCCTTGCCCCACCCCCTGTCCATTACCGCGTGTCCCCACCCAATCCACAATATCCCACCAGTTTCCGCCCTATCCCGTGCCCCTCCCCAACCATATTTCCTGTACACAACCTATCTCCTATTCCCACTCTATCCCTGTCTACACACTATCCCCTGTCTTTACTCCAACCCATATCCCCACCCATCTCCTATCCCAACCCAATCCCCATTCCACCTCCAGCCCCTACCCCATGCCCATCCCATCTCCAGTCCCCAACCAATCCCCACCCATCTCCTGTCCCAACCCAATCCCCATTCCACCTCCAGCCCCTACCCCATGCCCATCCCATCTCCAGTCCCCAACCAGTCCCTACCCCATCTCCTGTAACCCAATCCCCATCCATCTCCTTTCCATACCCTATCCCCAGCCCATCTCCGGTCCTCAGCCCATCCTGTCCTCACGCCAACCCTGTGTTGCAATTTTAGGACATTCTACCAATCACATCCTGGCTGATGAAACTGTTCCAATGCGTGCCTGTGGCCTGTGATGACCCCAGGAGCCCGAGAGACATATTGCATGACTTTGAATCTGTCACTGGGAGGCCGTTGTAATCGGTGTCATATATTACTTTATATGTACTAGAAAATAATGTTCGTATGGGGAATTGAACCACTTATCTCACTTTAAATGATCGGGGGCAGATCAGGAGCGTAGCATTAACCTTCAACGGCAGATTCATATCAATAATGGCATTAATTAGAATCCTGAAGAACACGAACGTCCATTTAATTGCAACAGGGAATAATTACACTGTCAACAGGGAGCAATTATGTCACTGTATAATCATTACAGTGACATTGGGTACAGAGATTTGTAAAAAGCTAAAACTGCGTGAAGACAACATCATTGCTATATAAAATATATCACGACAAATGTCATCAGTATAAATGTGGAATTATACATGCTCATTTTAGTTCTATAGACCCAGGATTCATTGAAGAAGAAGCAGGAGATTGTCATGGATATTTTCGCACGCGTTAACTGTTCTTGGAACAAACAACCCGACGAGTGGATACCTGTTCATACAAACATGTGACAAAAAGGGCAAGCTTTTCTTTGCCCACACCACTCTCAACAACGAAGCAACTGCTGAGGCACCACACACGTTAAAAGCTAACATTTGCCATGCCACGCATTCTGTTCTTCACTCAGTATTGCGTTAAGAATACTACAACATGCTAATACTCGTTCTCTGACAGCCTCACAGCATGTTTTGTTCCGGGCCACATACCTTTATGCACCTTAAAAACGTATCTGCTTTGTTATTGGGAAATTTCAAACTTTTGAAAGTTTAGTGAGCCAAATAGGACACAAAAAAGAAACAGATTTGTTTCCCCATTATTTACAAATGCTGCATGCGTCTCATTTGCTTGATAAGCTTGGGGATTCTTTACATTTTCGTAAAATCTTGTGTGTGGGCATATGTGGAGTGACAAACATCTTTTTACCAAAATTCAGCATAAATATAGCTTTTGGTGACGTTAAATAGAGCCATGTGTGTTTGCGAACAACGCGTGCCATGACGTAGTTGAAGACGATTCGCGATACATTCAATATGCAGCTGGATCTATTTGTAATTAACAAACAAAATCACTCAGTCTTAGACGACTGAGCAAGACGCATTGTAGTGTGTTTGTTTGTTTGTTGTTTAACGTCGCGCTCGGCAATGTTCCGGACATTTGGCGGCGGTCCGTATATATCCGAATCTCGACCAGACAATCCAGTGATCAACGGCTTGAGCATCGATCTACGCCAATGGGATAAGATTCCATGACATTGTAAAATGTTCACTGACAGTTGTTCTATAATTGA
>VKKT01006745.1:19344-29810 GCA_008038995.1 Haliotis laevigata | reverse complement strand
GGGGACACCAGAAATGGGTTTCAACCCGGGTTCTCGGCGTGACGAGCGAACGCTTAACCACTAGGCTACCCCACCGCCCCTCTATTGACAAAGAAAGGGTACCCCATTCCTCACTGGATAAATACAAGCCGTTTCGTAAACAGGACTGGAAGTTTACAAACCTGACAGCGTTGCACCAACAACAACAATGGCGACGACAACAGGTATCATCGACACGACAGCTTTGTTCACACTACTATCTATACTATCTATATTTGGTGTCACAGGTTTCAAGTTTCCCACTTCTAATAAGATTTTCGACCTATATTTCCTAAGTTTAAAAAAAATATTATATTCGTTAGATATGTGCATGTCATTCACTGTGGAATGATTTGACGATAGTGTCCATTATACCACTACTAGTAGTTATCAATTAATGATGGTACCAAAGGGAATATAATTCTGACCAAACTGTGGCACACGTCTGTTGTGACACGTCAGGAACAAATAGTTTGTAAATGTATAGGCCTGTTTAGATTTGGCATCCACGTGCACAGCACGGAAAAGATGGAGTTCTTCACACAGTGGTTGAGAGCACTGTTTCCAGGAATAGCGTTCCTATGCCCAATGCACCACCTCGACCTGAACCTCACGTAGACAGTTAGTAGAATAGGCCTTGTTCTAGAATTTGGCTGTCCACGCCATGCGCTGTGCGTGGTAAGTATTCTTGCCCACATTTGACTCTTTTCAGGAATCAACTGTTTCTTCTTGGCCATTTAATTATTATTCTGACTAGAGTCCTATGCCAGGAGGCGTTGTCTCATTGGCCTGTATGATAGGACATATCTTTTCAGGATATTTCTGATTGCGTGTACGCTCCCAAGTGTGATCCTTGTAGACCAAGTTTCTACCATGGCACCCCGACTCTCTCAATCATCAACCAGGATAAATGGACTCGTTTTTTTGTCATGTTATGTTGGCCCTCTTACACTGAATCAGTCTCTCTGTGATAGCATAGGACACTGAAGGCTAGTTACTATACTGATCAAAAACAGAAAACAAGTGCATCTCAAATTCGGCTCTCAACAAATCACTTGCAAATGTTCCTGTTGACGTTTCTCATCACAGGCCATTGAATTCTAGCATAGGACTCTGGGCAGATTAATAATTAAATAGTTTGTGTTTTCAGCAAACATTGATGGCCAAGACAAAACAGTTGATTTCTGTAATCTGTGTTCTGAAGTTTTGAAATATGTATTTCTGGCAATCCATAATGAACACCGTTACAATAGTCTATCTTGGAAAGCACTAAGGATCTAATTAACTAGCGCATCTACTGCTGCAGTTGTCACGGAGTTTCTGATATTACTAATGTTTCTCAAATGAAATAACATGACTTGCAGGTTTTATCAGTGTGCATTTTAGAGACAGTTCTGGGCCCAAGTGAAGTCCAGGATCGCTGACACTTTTGGTAAATTGAATGATAGAATGATATATTTCTAGGGAAATTTCTTTGACTAGGGATCCACCCATCGAGTTTCCAACAAGCAACCCTTCTGTGATATTCCCATTTGCTTTCAGCATGCGTGAGTCCGTTCGTGTTTTGACATCATCAGAAGGCCCTGCAGTAGGATACTCGAGTACACTGAGTTTTCCGTGGCGAATATGTCTGCGCAAAAACAAGGGTCTTTTTAACACGGTTAGTCTCATTTTATACTGTATTTGTTAAAAAGAAAATGTACTAATTCATGTATTTAAGATATGGTAGAAAATGATAATTAACTGAGATTGTTAATGGCTGTGCCCCTGGCGGGGCTTGAAGTATTATAAAATTATTGTACCCCTGAGTCCATATACATGTACTTCAAAGAATATCATATCTTCCAATGTTTTATAATAAGACTATTTATCATTTTAATTTTGGTTGAAATTGTAAATCCAGCTATCGTCAATGGAGGTAGCAAATGCAATGTCAGTCCAATGGTCCATAGGGTGGTGATCTACCTTCAGTTACTGGCGATTTGGCCCTTGTTTCTATTGCACTGCCTTAAATAGTGAAATAAGTTTATGGTTACATGCCACTTTTGATTTCGTCTCTGTTATATTCTTGTCGTATTTCATATCTTTCGTTGAGAGGTTTAATAAACTTACATTATGTGATATAAACGTGCCACTTATTTTAGTCACGATGTTGCTGTGATACTGCCGATGTGACTATAAATCCTAACTCACTCACTATAATACCACCAGGCCCTGGCGTCGTCTCAGATTTGGACTATTTCGTTTGTCAGGCAATCAGGCGTAATGGAACACACCGATGCTGACCCTATTTTGCCATGTACATTATTATTGTACTCTTCAAGCCATGGTTCTTCAGGGTTGCAGTTGTCAGGTATAGGCCCATACAGTTACCAAGACCTTTCACTGGAATCAGGTACGGATCCTTTCTCATCAGTGCAACTGTTGACATTCAGTTGACAGTAAAATAGCTTTTCATAACATTTGAAAAGTTAATTTTTCTTTAAAATGTTAAAATTCCCTGTAGCACTTTCATTTCACATTTTTATCATTACTGTGTCTAACAGAAACATATTATGTAGCAGGGTGGTTGGGTCGTCCTAGCAGTCAGGCAGGTAAGGCTCAGCATCAGTTCAGGTACCCTTGTCCCCTCTACACGTAGTCCAGTGAACAGTGAACCTTCAGGAGAATATGGAGACTCCTCAACACGGCTGCCTTCTGAATAACCCAGTATCAGAAGGGATGAGCACATTCCCGATCTGTGTATTATCTAAATATAATTGTTAAAATAATAATAGGTTTATTCATTTTAAAAACATAAATTTGCGAGTGATTCTGTAATGTTTATTACTCTTGGAATGCAACATGAAGACAGCAAATTTCTTGTTTGCAGTTGTTCTGATGTTCCTACGTCAACGTCTCATATAGGGGCATGAGTCGCTAACACGAGTTGGTCACGAATTGGGTGCCCTTATCACCGTATTTTATGACTCTGCAATTTCTTCGCCTGAACATGATAAAACAGTTCAGAGTTCAGTCGGGGCCGTGCTTTGCACTCACTTGTTTTGAAATGTAAATATAAAATCGGACACGTAACTAGGGCGACATATACTCCCACCTCTGAACAGGCAGAATCAAGTTACAGATGTTTTTGTGTTCATTTATGA
Organism: Haliotis laevigata; assembly: GCA_008038995.1. Taxonomy (NCBI): domain Eukaryota; kingdom Metazoa; phylum Mollusca; class Gastropoda; order Lepetellida; family Haliotidae; genus Haliotis; species Haliotis laevigata. The sequence continues at coordinate 26,646 of VKKT01006745.1, read as the reverse complement.
TGTAGATATGATAGATTTTCTTCCTTTTTATTAAACGTTCGAAATCGCGGGAGCTACGAGAAATCACATAACTACTTGTTGCCTTTATGAGGTTGCTTATACATAGTACTATGTGCTTTTGTCTAGGATTGGGTGATTGTGTGATCTTATCTACGAATGTACATGTATATTGTAGAGATCAACATACTAGATGCATAGAAAAGAGTAATTGCACACTCAGGTTTCATCAGTGACCTACTTTCAACATGTGACCTTATGGGTACAATATTTTTTTAACCAAAGTAATGTCATAAACTCTTTTCCTGTGAACCTAGCGCACAATTAGAGAAAGGGTTTTTACAGAGCAACTCGTCAGTTTCAAGAACATAGTCGTAATGTAACTTATGTTATATACTCAGGGAAACGAATATAGGAACACACGAAAGTGCCTGTGTTCCTATACCCTTTTTCGGGTTTCTTGTCATGCTATACATTGCACTGTGGGTGAAAATGTGGACGTAAATAAAGGAACACCTGTACTTTCATGTTTTCCTTTATTCGTCTCCATGAATATATTTGGGATTACACTTTCTTAGTAAAGTACAGATTCTAGTAGTTTTGTTGGATCGAGTTCAATCCGGCATACGTTACATTCAACACTTTCTAAATGGCATTGTGTATTCGAATAGTCGTTATACTGGATTAAATTGGTTCTAGATTTGGAACATATCCTGTCATCGCCATAGCGTTGTAAGCTCACGGTGCGTATTAAAGCTCATAATGTTAACCACTTCTTTTGCCAACCACGTTTTTTTACAGGATGTAGTGATATTACTTGGCTATCGATGTTCTCTATGTCTACACATCTGCTTGAAGGCTAAATTGACTATAAATGTTTCAGCACTATTATCCTGGCCAACGTTTACATGACACGTGTCATCTTATCACAATTGCGTAGATCGGTGCTCATGCTGTTGATCACTGGGTTGTGTGGTCCAGACCCGATTATTTACAGACCCAAGCGAGGAAAGGAGTGAAGTACCTGTTCCACATGAGGGAAGACCTTTGTTATTTTCAGTATCAAACTGACCACCTGAGAGAGGCGTGTCCATGTACTAAGAGTCAGGGCCCCGTTCGACAAAGTGATCGCAGCACTTCAATTCTCATAATATTGGAGTGAGTAAGTATGGTTCTACACCGCTTTTAGCAATATTCCAGCAATATCACAACGGTGGACACCAGAAATGGGCTTTACACATTTACCCATGTGGGGAATCGAACCCGGTCTTCGGCGTGAGGAGAAAACACTTTAGCCACTAGGCTACCCCACAGTCCCGTTAAATATTGGCGTTACCGTCTTAGAGATACGATATATGTAGGAAACGAGGTGGTCTCACTTGTCTACTGTATTTCAACTTCAGGTGGTAAATCAGTGGAAGGGAAAGGGCTACTAGATTGTGATTGAACGATATTAGATCATCGATATAAATGAAAGAAACATTCAACTTCCTGGCCAGATTACCCTGTTTTTGATTTTGCTAACCTCAGCAGAAATTCTCATTCCTATGCCTAAAGAAACAAATACGTAAGGAGGGGGGCACAATTGGTGCCCATTATGATTCCCATTTCGTGTGTAAATGTTTAGCCAGCATTTCACATACTGATTTCTCTGAAAACTTCGAAAGACTCTTGAGATATGTTTTTTCATAAATTGCCCTGAACATCTGAAGATACGTAAGTATATCTTTGTTCATCATGTTTATTAGGGGCGGTGGGGTAGCCTAGTGGTTAAAGCGTTGGCTCGTCACGCCGAAGATCCGGGTTCGAATCCCCACATGGGTACAATGTGTGAAGCCCATTTCAGGTGTCCCCCGCGTGATGTTGATGAAATAATGCTAAAAGCGGCGTAAAACTAAACTCAGTCAGTGAGTCAGTCATGTTTATTAACAAATGTCCCATGAATCAAGCAAAAAGGTTTCCAGTAACTTTGTCATGGGAGATAGTTATGTATCACGTTCAACACTGAAATGTTTTGACAGAACTCGGTCCATTTCTAAGACTGTAAAACTTCAAGCAATTCCTCCCAGTTCTTGAGAAGACACATTTGATAAATTCGGTTTGTCTAAAACTGCCGTGTTTAAATTACATAATCAAAGTTATGTTAACCTAAAAACACCCAACTCCGAATGTTCTATGTACTGTGCGAGTATCGTTCAAGAATCCATAACAGAATGTCGGAATGTGGGTGAATGTGGGAACACTTACACCTGTGACACCAAATGTGGACAACATTATAAAACACAAATCGTTCCTGGCCACGTTAAAGGACGGGTGGTCGTTCCTTGGTCTGGAAATGAAAAACGTGGTTGACTGTTAAGGATTATATCTCTTGTCGTCTTTGTTGTCATTGGCGCAGCACTGTCTGGTGTGTAAACCTCCTAGCTTCTTTAACGAAATGAGAGTTATTTATCCAGTCACGATTAACCTCCTTTATCTTCGTCATTAGTGTGAAGTCGCCAAGAGATAATATGGACCAAATCATATGCTTGCCAATTCAGAAAATGAGGGATCATAGCAGACAAAAAATGTGCATTAAATTGTGTTGAACTATGATATATTTGTATACGCTTTATGAAGGATACAACAAGTGTGAGTTTGATTTGGCTACTGTTTTACCTCCAATTCTGCTTGTTGTGAGTAGCCTGTCTGTAACCATGTCTTTGCTAAAATATGTTTTGAAGCTGATCATGGAATCTAAGTCTGCTCTGGAAATAATCACCAATCTGTTTATGATTTTTTTAAATATTCAGAACACACATGATACGTCTTACAACAGCTGATCATCAAAGTCAAACACCAACATGCGTTTGATCTTCAAGAAAAAGGGAAAATTTTGATTTGGAATATAGGGTTTTCAAACAATGATACATGTCATCTAAGGTCTACTGAGACAGAAAAAGGTAATATGTAAAATGATGTATTTCCACAATAATAACAATTTGTACAATTTTATATCAGTTTTACATTTAACGTTTACCCCATAGACATTCTGTCTTACACAGAGCACTCGGTGTAGCTATATGTTCTCTGATTTGTAGGTGAATATGAAGTGATATTCGTCCTCGATACAGCAACCGTTTCAATATCCTCCCCTTTTTTGAATACTTATTTACTCGCTGACGTGGTTGACACATATCATCGTGTCCCAAGTGCCCGCACTTAATCACTGAATAGTTTGGTCCAGACTCGATTATTTACAGACCGCCGTCATATAGCTGGGATATTGATGGAGTGCGGCATGAAACAAGAAGCCAAACAACCGACCTGAAAAAACAAACAAAACCAGGCTGTTCGAGGCAGTTGTCATGGTAGTACTTCCCTGTGAATAACATTTGCAACGATGTTCTGCCAGTCACAGTGATCCGATTCCTTCACGGTTACTGAGCCACTTCCAAAACGATGTTTCTGCCTAACATTAGTCTGTCTCAGTCCCTGTCTCAGTCCCTGTCTTAGTCCCTGTCTCAGTCCCATATTATTTTCCCCAATGCTTAGCCCTCCCTGCAGTGCTAAAGCCCTAAATAAAGCAAGTCTAGATTTCCTCAGGTTCTGGTCTCACTGGGTCTCCTTTTCAATTTAAATAAGTTTACTTGCTACTATCAAATTTATATGTATTCAGGGACTAAGCGTTAGTTAACGTTAACGGCATGCAAACGCTCATTCCGTCAAAGCAGATGGTGCGTGCGCCTGCCAAGCAAGTCCGATGTAAACCCTTTTTTTCTTTTTCAGTTTTCTGTATCCAAAGCCTTTTATTGTCAAAATCCAAATTTGATATGTGTACAACACATATTGTACCCATGTGGGGAATTGAACCGGGGTCTTCAGCGTAATGAGTGAACACTTTAACCACTAGGCTTCCCCCTCCCCTCCCCTCCGTTACATACTTTTAAAATTAGCTATCAAAATGAAGTAATACGGCAGTGTCAGGAACATGGAATGACTGTACAAACATTCATTATTTTTCTTCTTTCTTTGTTTTTTTCTTCTTCTTTTTTTCTTGATGTATCCGAAAGCATAGGGTTTGCCCAACGACGACTGGTCTATCGCTGCCACTCCAATGGTCCAGCAGACATGGGATAACGCGTGGATGTGGGGCTTGCAGATTTCATTACGAATGGTCTGTCCACTCATTTAAACGCGTGAAGCTCTGTGATGCTCATCCCCTATTTTTGAATCACTTTGACCATCGTAACAATCGTTTCTAAATCCAAATACTATCACACATCTTGGCTCCCAAATATGCCCCGAAAATGGTATGTCCCGACCTTTTTAATGGTATATTTCCCCAATAGATCTAATAACAAAATGTCAGATATATGGAAGTGTTTTATTTCACATTACTGATTTGTAATTATGTGATGGTATACAAAATATACTTCGCTTTACCAAATACAAATGTATTAGATAAACAGTAAAAAGAAAATAAATAGTACATATCCTACTATGTACACTAAGCATTAAGTTACAACAGAAAATCATGGATAGTTGCTCATGATAACTGGTTCCTGACACACGCAAGGGACACAACTCTGCACAGTCAACTGTAGTGCCTCTTATTTCCTGTACCCATGGGGCACTGGAATGACGTTTCGATAAGGAATGTTTGGAAAATTATGGCAAAATTTCAAAACAGTTTGAGTGTCAAGTAAACACTTGCTAGAAGATCATTTGTTGAACTAACTCTTCTGCAAGTCAATATTTGGCACAACTTATGTATCATTAATACCATGGTGCTTGGTGGTATTTTAGTTGAAGCATCGGAAATAAAGTTCAATCTCCAAGGTAAAAAGGTTTCGCTGTGAATCTCAAGTGTGTTTGGTGTCAAACATGACCAATCATTGCCTTGTGAGAGATAACATTGAATTGTCTATATTTCTAAGCTGTTAAAGATGCCATTACAACAATGGTCAAGGAGTCTTTCAACAAGTATTCCCAGCCATAACAATAATTGAAATTACTTATACAGTTATTACAAAAAGAGCATTTTGTGCGACACGAACCACTACACTAAAGCTGCCTAACCTCCTAGCGGAACACTACAGACAAGAAAGACAGGTAGGTTGGAGATGTGTGTTTATACACAGTATTACCCGGATGTGCACGCTTGGCTGGCCCTTTCTAAATAAAACTCTTCATGTAGCAATATCTAGTGTTTTCCTCTATATTACATAAACATGACATGGTTTATAGATTCTGTACTTACAATTTATGATTGATGGAAGTAAAGGTGAAGGGCAGTTATTGTTGTGTTAGTGTACACTTTCCTTCATTAATTCATTGCTGGATATATATTTTGAAGTACTGAAACAGACTGTTCAAGTTTTCTTATCTCAAGGATATTGACATATTGTTTAAACTATCTTAATAAAATGATCAGATTACAGGTTCCATATGCCACTTTTCACCTTCACAGACAAAAAATAAATTGGCAATTAGTGAAATACTATACATGCAATTTGAAAAATAAAAAGATTTCACTGACGGGTCTGTAAGTACAGCTTTATATAAGTGAGTGATAACTAAGTACAAGTGACATTTTGGCAGCATCAAACAAAGCATTCCAACACCAACTAGCATTTTGACACTATCCACTATCCACTACACTATCCACTATCTTTTTCTCCACACTGATCATTTACCAACCATTTCTCATTAAAAACAACTGAAAAAATTGAACAATACATGATTTAATCAATCACCACTAAAATACCTTTACCCTGAGTATGACATAAAGACATGGTTAAATATGATGAACTGTACAGTACTCTGTATGGGTTGACCAGATACCACAGTAATGGCTATCTCAGCCAGAACATAGTTAATGATACAGTCGTCCCTCGCCATAATGAGGGTCCATTGATGACTCCCCGCGTTATGAGACACCCGCACTATACATAAAGGTCAAGAAAAATTGTATTTTTCATGTGCATGCACCACTGCTATTTTGTGTATTATCGTGTATTAAGTAGAAACATATGTTAAATTATATACATAAGGCACCCAAACAATTGGGTGCATGGATTGTATAAAATGATTAAAGTTAAAGCTAAACATTAAAAGTATCCGCAGGTTGAACAGGATTTAATGAAGGCACATAGGCACGTGTGACCTCTTCCATACATGGTGAGTGAGTGAGATAAGAGATAATCACACTGTTTTAAATTGAGAGCCTGTAGATTAATTGTAATCTTAACCATGATATACTGAATTATACTCAAACATGGCACTATGAGAGGTGTTGCAAACTATCAGCCTTTATGACAGGACAGATCATATCTACAGATAGATCATTTTACATGATTTAACAAACTCTGACTTTCATATTTGAGAATCAGGAAAACAAAATGGCAAGCTTATGACTCTTACATCACATGGGTGTATTTTTCATGATTGTCAAAGCACACTTAACACTGATAGTATTTTGTACAATGTAAAGAAGAAATTCACAGGACAGGATTTTTTCTGAAAAAGAGTATCTGTTTAGTGAGTGAGTGAGTGAGTTTAGTTTTACGCCACTTTCAGCAATATTCCAGCAATATCACGGCGGGGGACACCAGAAATTGGAATTCACACATTGTACCCATGTGGGGAATCAAACCCGGATCTTCGGCGTGAGGGGCGAACGCCTTAACCACTAGGCTACCCCACTGCCCCATATCTGTTTAGTACCAAAAACAGCAATTGCAGCCAAAATACAGAATTAATGGCAATGACATACAAGAGGTAGAGTATTTGTAAGAATTGTAATTCACATTTTGAATAAATAACACATAAAAATACCGTTTGGCTCATTGTTTCTGAGAAAAATATTCCTGATGTGCAGACTGACTACCTATCTTGTCTGAACCAAACTCCCAAGATCTGTACCAAGAATATTACAAGTTCTGTCCCTAAAAGTCTTGTCACTCCATTCTCTGTAAGTAATGGTCTAGGATGTGTAAATAGCAGGCAAATCCTGCTTGTATCAACTATGTACAGGGTTCCATGTCATCAGCAGTGTTTCTCTACCAGACAGAATAAAATCAGTGGGGCCATGTACAAAGTTTAGGTTTAGATGGAGGAGGGGTGATGCACTTGTTCAGCTTCTCGCATCCAGGGGGGGACCAGTTCTGAAATCATAAGACAACCCATCATAAGAGAACCAACCATAAGAGAACCCATCATAAGAGAACCAACCATAAGAGAACCCATCATAAGAGAACCCACCATAAGCGAACCCACCATAAGCGAACCCACCATAAGAGAACCAACCATAAGAGAACCCAC